>NW_026710185.1:0-121877 GCF_030620025.1 Pocillopora verrucosa | reverse complement strand
CATGCATAGATCTCTTTAGCGCAGGCCTCTATTTCCAACAGAGCAGCAGATTCATCATTAGGCATAAATGGCACATAAATTTGGCAATCATCGGCATACAGGTGGAACTTAAGGCCATGTTTTCGAATTATGTCACCAAGGGGGGCCGTATATAAGCTGTAAAGGATTGGACCCAGTACTGATCCTTGTGGCATAATAACCCAGAATGTTATTATATAAGGGCACGAAAAAAGGTAATTTGTAGCATCGTTGAGAAAGTTGAAAAACTTACGTTTCGGACCTTTGTCTTTCGTCGGAGTAAAAATGTGCGTAATATACGTACATTTTTCCGGGTCGTGTTGTCTGAATATTGCTTCTGGTTGTTAATAATTGTTGGTCAAAGAAAATGTAAACTGGGGGCATGGATGCTGGCCGAAAATGTTAACGCCCGCAAGAGAGACTTCTTTAGGTATCGCTGACCCAATAACAAATGTTTTTTAACTACAGGCCAAGGTTTGAGAACAGTGATTTCCTGGGACAGTTACGAGCTGAAAGAAGAGTTGCGAACGAAATAGGTCTAGACCTTCGTGCCAAATTCCTCAAAAATGTGGAAACGCTGTTACAGTCATTTCACCAAAGCGGCACATGTGATACACGCGATCTTAAGCCCACTAATGGCGATGCAATTGAAGTTATTAGAATGAAAATGAAGAGCGAGGCACAGAAAGTGCTCCGTGTACTCGATGGTCGGGTTGAAGATGATTTCTCAGAGTCAGAATTCGAAAAGCCACATGATGAAGAGTTAGAAGACACAAGCGCCAGATGCCACGTGGGTTCAGACTCACCAAAACAGCCTGGCTCGAAAAAGACGTATCGATACAAATGTCCAGTAAGTAATACTGTTTGTTATCAGCATAATACAGATTAATGTCGTCTCCGTAAGTTAAATCCAAAAAATTAATAAATAAGTCATCAAAAAGCAGTCATATATACAGTCGGGTTACCATGGTGATATTTAAAGCTGCATCACTTCTGTTGACTTATAGTTCATATCAAAGTTTGATTTTCTAGTGACATAATTTATGACTCGGTATATTATTTTGATTGCCATGCAAAGGGAATTGTTTGTTATTTTAGTGATTCATGGATGTGGAGCTCAGCATGTAGGTCCTGTAAAAATATTTTGTATTTTCCATAACTTTATTGTGTGTTTTATTCATTTTACAGATTTGTAACGAAAACTACACACACATTGCGAACCATTTGAAGTTTTTTCACAAACTCAAAAAGGAAGATGTCTCAAAAATAAGACTTCAAGAAAAGAGCAAAAGAATCAGGTGAGATACATGTATATAGTTGTGTCAATAAATAGATATCAGTGTGCATTGATCATTCATATTTGAAAACTTTTAGTAATATTTCCAAATTTGTTGATACAATGCATTGTTCTTAGTTGAACTATCTCTAAAAAATATTTATTTCATTGTTAAAGATATTCATTTCCTAAATTTTGTGGTTTTAAAACACATACAACTTCCAAAATTCCATGTATTGTACTTTTTTAAATAAAAAAACTTGGAAAAATGCTACTTTGCAAGCACTGTGACTGTACAGTGTGTGGTTCTTTCTGATGTAACATCCATGAGAATGTAATTGAATTTCTTACTTTTAATCTAAATTAGAAAAGTCCTAAGTAATCGGCAAGAGAAAAAAGTAATATCAAGATTATTACAGTAGCCCTACTCATCAGAACAAAGATTGTGATTCGCCCAAGCAACAAAGAAAGGCAGATAGAACAATGACTACAAAAAGGAAGAGGCATTGTTCGACATTATCCTGCTTTTCAATGATTTTATTCTTTTTGCCCTAGCACCAGCTTCATTCTAACAGTAGTGGGCGCCTCGATTATTACAATAGAAATGTAGTAAATAGTTTTTTTGGTATGTAATGTCCATGCTGCCTCATAATCACAAATAGTGAGTAAAATATTAAGCTGTTGTGAAAATGCAAATGTGGATGTTGTAAGGCCAATATGTTTTTTGTATATAAATTCATCTAAAACAGCCTATTCTTTGTATCAAGAAATCCCTTTTCACTAATCATATTATTCATCTTACATCTTCAGTAACAAACAGGTATTACAACCATTTTAAATTATTGTTTTCTCTTCTAGAGAAGCAAAGAGTGGAAATAAGAGGCCATTGCGACCTTGCCCAGTTAAGTCATGCAAGTGGGAAGGTTACCGAATGGATTATCATTTGCCACAGAAGCACAACATAAAGAAAGGGTCAAAAAGGTACAAGGCTCTTACCTCTCCATAATTTAACCAAAAATCAAAGACTGTACTGATGAGTCAGAGACTACATGCAAGCATACCTCAGGCTCATACAAAAAAGGGAAATAAAATGTATGTTTTACAGTAAGAATCACAAAACCATGACCAGACAAATATTTCAGGAATGGTTGTATCGTTCCTTGGCCAATCACAGACAAACAACATTCCTGAAAAATGTAATTGATTTGCACTGTAACGATAATGATAAGTAAATTCATAATACCATAATTAATGTACCTAAGTGCCAAGATCTATTTTATAGACTGACAAATTATTTCATTGTGTTGAAATATTTGAATATTGTTCAATTTTTGTTGTAGTGTACATGTTTTCAAAACCAAAAATAAACTGAAGTCAGATAGATTTATAGGTTATTTTGATAACACATATAGTTCATTTTCCACTGTTTCAGTGTATTTGTTTCACAAATAAGGATATTCTGCCATCTTGTAAGTCTGAGTATATTATGTTTTTATTGAAAGGAATGAAATTGTCTAGTTGTTCTTTAGTCATTGAAAGGAAATCTCTTTTACAGTTGTGAAAAGTTACTTTGAAATTCTCAAATTAATCATATATCAATGTAATAATATGAACTATCATAATAAATTATTCATAATTTTACTGATTTTTGATTGCATGCACAATTACAAAAACATTTATACAATAATTGTACGTCAGTAGAGCATTTTCACAAGTTCCATATTATTTATTACTTTAATATTGAACATCAAACAGTATCAACAAAATATATTGTTTTTCCCGTTACTACTGCAAAACGACCATTAATGCTGTATGCTAACATGAAAATAAGCTATGAAAATTTGTACATGCTTCCCAACTAGATTATGAGTAGTCTTATTAATATTTGCTGGTAAGATAAGAAACTTTCTTATCGCTGACAATGAGTTTAAAACGTCCACAGAAATAACATTTGGCAAATTCTGTTGATCCTGGCACTGCAGTTTTAATTTACAAAACTCAACAATTGCATTTGATGTGGCAATTAAAAGACCAACATCTGAACTATTCCTTGTCTTTTATTCTATTTAGATTGTTAATGTTAAATGAGCTCTAATAAAAAGTCAAATACTAAAATGGAAAGCACTGTTTGAGTGAATGATACCAATAGTGGCCAATAATTAATTGTGCAGCTGTGATCGGTTTATCATCTCCAGCCTTGAAATGATTCGTTGTCTGCAACCTTTATTATCACTATCCTTTCTAACTATGCACATTTCACACAACTACAGACAGTAGTCAAGTCCTAAAGAAAACATTGCACACTATTGAGGCTGGATATGGCAAACCCAATAGTGTAAATTGTGTGTTTTTAAGTAACCCGGGTATCAGAGGTCTGAGAGCTAGGGAGAGAGGAACCCCTTATCTCAATCTCATTCACAAGTACAGATGTATACTGACAAAGTGTTGGAAAAATATCCAAAATACTCCCAGACCAAAATATATCAATTAACAGCAAATTAAAAAAATAAAAAAACAAATAAATCAATACATATTGTTTTCAGCAATTAAATTTCACAATCAGGCATTCCTGTCAATCACAAAATGTATGAAAACCTTTTATAAAGAATAATGTGGACTGAAAAATATAGGAAATTTTGTACAATATTTGTGTAAGTTGCAGTTTTGAATGTTATAGTAACTTCCCAAAAGATATAATACATAGAGGCTTACAATAGAAGCTTAGACAGAAAAATGGAAATATTTAAAAACTTCAAATTAAAGTATTGTGTGTATAAAAGTAGGTGTTTCAGAGTTTTTATTTCCCTTACTCCAAAAGTGGAGATATCAATGAATCAATTTTTCTACAAATAACCAAATTTTGTTTAAAAAGTTAGAAATAAGTTAGCTACTGTAACAGTAGCTAGTTTTCAAAATAAGCAATAATAACCCATTGAAAATTGTTTTGCAAATTGTGAGAAACTGGTTCTAGAATGTTTTACAACCATGTTTGCTTATTATGAAAGTGGTACTCACTCACTCCCAGGTAACCATGCAAAGATACCCTCTCCTAGCTCTGTTGCCCAGGGGTACCAGATTAGCAATAAAACTGAGATACAAGGAAAGAATGCTTACCAATATAAAACATGTTGATCTTGACATTTTTTTAAAATTTTATAATCTCAGAAGAGTACATGTTGAAGGAACTAAAATTGAAATTGTGTAAATTTGCCTTTAACACAAACATTTAGTTCTCAAGCTTGATTTGTTGCATAAGAATTGATACATAACTAGTACTGCAATTATAATCTCAAAATAAATAAATTAAAAATCTTCAGGGTTGACTCGAGTTAATCTTCTTATGGCTTGCTCTATGGCAGTTTCGAACAATGCATCCAATTTGTATGTGCCATTTTGGGATGGCATTGCATAATACAAGTGGTAGAGAGGTGTGCCATTCTCGAGCTTGATGGCATTAAGCTTGGTGACACTGTTGGTCATGTCAGTGAGTAGTCGATATTCATTAGATGATGATGGAATCCTGTCTAGCCAGTGTCCTTTTAGTGCTTTGCCACTTGATGCTTTTAGAATAGTGCCCAATTTCAGCGAGCACAAAAAAAGCCAAAACTTCTCATCCTCTCCTCCACTCAGCACAGGAAGGATGACACCACCATCATGCTCTGTGTCATGTTGAACATTGTGCCAAAGCCCCTTCCATGCATCTGTATCAAAATATGTGATGCCGTATGACTGTAGGATCCACATTTCACGATTACTGAATGTGAGATCTACAACCTCGGTTTCTTCTTCTTTTATGACACCACCACCACTAAGTGCACGCCTTGACACTCTGTCTCCAGCAATATGGGCTAACAGGGATGCCAGTATTTGTTGAGTTGCTTCTGTTGGGATGGGCTCTTGTTCAATTGGAGTCTCAACAGCATCATCACTATGTCCTTGCAATGGGGCTGGTTTGAAGATGATGCTTTCTTTAGCCTCAAGAATTCTCCTCATTTGCATCCCGCCATACATGAAAGGCTTCCGAAAAGGCAAATCTTCAGGAAGTCCCTCAACCTCAAAACCACCCTTGAGGTATGGCACTCTTGAAGGTTTTCCAACCATTTGACCTAAAGGTAATGAGAAAACTAAGTCAGCATATAATAATTATGTGTGCATATGGATTTCATCATACAGGTGTTATTTTTGATGATTACAATACATTCTTCATGATCTTTTAATGGTAGCTAACATACATCATATTCATGATTCATACATGCACTTACAAACTCTCAAGAGAATTTTAACCTAAAAACAAGCTTCTGTATATAATAATTCTGTTTCTGTTGTGAATAGTCTATCAAAGAAAATATATGGGTAAGCAAATAAAAAGTTGAAGTTGAAAAACGAATTGATTACTACCAGTATTTGTGAACCTGTTCTTTTTTGCAATTTTAGCACTAAGATTTCGGAGAATGTAATAGTTTTCTAGGGCTGTTGAGACTTCCCAAAACTCGCCTATTTTGATGAAAATATTGTCTGGTGTATCCTTTTAGAGTTTTTTTGTGATATAGTTAGCATAACTCCATAGATACCCCTGATAACAATCATCTAAAGGCTTTCAATTGGCTGTACCATTAAAAGCAACTATAGAATGATTAAGAAACCTGTATCACTGAGAACAGAAAGTTTTATATAACATTGGAGGACCTCTAATAATTATTCACTATGGCTTGCCCTTATAGGAAAATAGCAATATGACATCATTAACATTTTTGAGTAATTATGATATTAATGATAATGTAAAAGCTAATATAAATATTCTCAAACCATAACAAGATTGAGTATATTGGTGGTATTTAATGATGTTGGTCCCAAGACCCAAACAACAATATCTTTTATAACATTTATGAATAATAATGTAGACTTTATAATAATTAACTAGTGGGGTATACTCCATGTGGACTTGAAAAGATTTAAAAGTGCTTGATTAGTATATAAAGCTATACTCTGAATGTGAAAGAAAAAAATTGGAAATGGATTTGAATAGTCAATACCCTGTTATTTGACACAGAGCTTGAAACCATTCCAACTTTTTGCATTCCAGCACAAACCTTTTCATTAATAACTATTAGTTAATTATCTGCGAGTGTGTACTCTCATATATTTGCTATGATAGCCAATATATGGGATTACACACTCCCAGAGAATTAACTAATAATTATTAATGAAGAGGTGTGTGCTGGAATCCAAAAAGTTGTAATCACAAAAACGTGCATGGAATGGAATCACACAAATGCATGCATACAATAATCATTGCAATCTTACTGTATTTTTGGTTGAATAGTGCTGTTATGTCTTTATATGTAACATCTTTGTTGTCTGCACCTGTAAATAAACATAATTTAGATGTTACTAACTACTCCGAGGGGATATTCCAACTGGTTTAGGGAATATGGGTGCTCCACAGGATCCTGATAATATTACCCTTGTGACAAATAAAAATATTTTTTGATAATAACCTATCAGATCCGAAAGAGTTTAATTCTTGGGTGGTGGTCACTGTAATTGAGGATAGTTGGTTATTTAGCATTGTAATGGTATGTGTATACCCTGAATTACTTGACAGGAACTGTAGACAAAGTTGGAAATGTAGTTCAAAAGGATACCCTATTTATGACTCAAAGCTTAAGCTTGAAAAACCATACCCTGTTCTGCAGATCATTCCCATATTCCGGAAGTCAGTATATGGCACAACCCCCAGCATCTTACAATTTACTCATGAAACTTTATTACATGTGACCTACATGGAGGTGTTAGATTTTGCAGAACTCAAACAATAGTGCAGAAATACTGCAAAAAATTAGTGAAAAGCTTACCACCAAAATGGCTTTTGAATTTAAACATCAACTCGGGATTCCTTGACAAAAAGTCTTGACCTGCAGGGGATCCAAAACCAAACAACTGTCCATCAGGATCTTTTTGTAGTACCGCAGTGCAACAGCCATATCCATCAAGAATGTTTACCTATAAGAGACAGTTCAACAGTTTCAAATGAACAGGCAAATATATTTTCAGCATTATGAAATAATGATGGAGTTAACAAGAAGCTTATTTAAGCTGACAGGAAAGAATTTAACAACTCGATGATTAAGGATTTAATTCTGCGACTACTTTATTCTTTTTTCCTTCTTTCTTCCTCTTCTCCAACTTTCTATACTTCAATCTTTGTTTTTTACCGTATTCATATGGATTTTTTTTATCTTTGTTCGTTTTTTATGCAAAATTTATATGCTCAATTACTAACAGGATCTATCGATGTGGGGATCTGAAGTTTAACTTTTCACATTTGCCCCGACCCGTGTTGTTGAAGTATTTTGAGAACTGATTGAAATAAGTCAATGGAATCAATGTGGAATATAATATTTTGACACTCGTCAAACGCCGAGGAATTGAAAATAATATAATATGACTCACCAGCTTAATTATTTGATCTCTTATCTTTTTGACGGTCCTTTCAATATCTTCGGGATTCAACTCGCCCGCTATATTCTGCGAACTCTTATATAAAATTTTTTCTTCAGCAGTGAGTTTCGCCCACTCTTTGGCAGCAAACGAATTTCTTTCTACCATAGAAAGGTTTCGACACTGATCTAGAATTTAAATACAAAGTGTGCATGAGCGTTTAGTTTAATTACTCTCTTGTTTAGCTCTAAACTACTTTTCCAATTACTAAAGAACGACAAAAACCCTACTCGATCAAGCATAGCTTGGATTAATTTCACTTTGAAAAGAAACATAAAGTTTAAAACGGGTTTAACTTCTGTGTTGTTTGTTCGTAATATTATGAATGGCGTAGAAGAATATTTCATAAACTTTTACCTTTGTTGAACAGCTCCTTACAAAAGTTATTGTATGACGTGGGAGCTCGTATGCAGGGGATGCTTTTTACGCTTTTTGCTGACGGTGCGGTATCTTGATCACTCGAAGTCGAACTTGCCGCTGCTTTTCTCTTCTTTCGTTCGCTTCCAATCCAATTCTAAATATTCAATCAAAAATAAAGAACTAATAGTAAATCGAATCGGTTTTTATTGAATTCAAAAGTGTATAACTAATTTATTTAATAGTAAAAACGCTTGGAAGATGTCACTACGGTGCGTGACATTCGCGGCAACCACCAGTAAAAGGGTCCGAAACACACGCCTTACCAGCGAGATGACAGAAAAGGATCCAAGCAACATTCCATATTTACGCTACTATCTAACATAAATATATGGAATCTATAAAAGCATTTTAACCAATAAAGTCTTACCTTTACAGTTTCCTTAGTCACTTTGGCTTCTGCACTGGCCTGTTCAATGAGATCGTTGTGGGCTTGACCCTTTCCAGTCATGCCTTGGTCAAAATACCGAGACAAAATGGATCTTTGAACATCAGTTAACAGATTATTTTTCCTTGATGAAGCCATGATTAAACGATTGGTACAATACTTAAGTCACGATTGACTATGATCTAGATTAGCTATGGTCACGATCAAACGCTGGATAGAGGATATGCGATCTCTTGAGAAAGATCAGCTCTTGTTGACATGGTAACAGAACGACCGAAATGAAATCTGGGAATGTTTGACAACGAGAATGCTAAGAATGTATTTTGAAGTGGGCTGAGCCCAGCAAGGGAAATTTCTTTCTCCGGGGTGAGCCCATTTCCTCCGAGTGAACCGGGTGACACGGAATATAAAAGTCCAAGCCAAATTCAAGACTCTAGCATTTATAAACTTAGCTTTAAAATTTTCGTGCTAAGGTTTTGAGTACGATTTGTTTTACTGAATTGATTTATTTTGAATTTGTTGCCATTGATTTGGTAGCAAGAGTGCGAGAGAGTTCAGATAAGTGGCTCGCTGTCAGGCACGTTTGCCACACTAATCAAATAACGTCTGGAACTGGATGAGAAATACATCTCCAAATTTACTTTTTTCTGCCCTGGGAAGACTAAAACTTCTACAAACAAAAAGAAATAAAGAGATGAATAAACGAATCTAAAGATAAAGATATATTAACCACTTAAAAAAAACCTTAACTTTCTCAGAAGTGAGACCTCGTGCTTTGTTTACACTTGGCAATAAACTGTACTCATGCATAAACGATTAACAATAACATAAGCATCCGTTTATGAAATACTCCCCACGATCAACTGAAGCTCTTCAAGTCTTTTTCGCCGCTTCGATGTGTTCCCAGCTAGTGAAAACTCGATACTATGGCTTGTGGCTCAACGAAAACTATCTATGAAATCAATGATCTGTATGGAATGTTTAAAATCATGAAGGCCCTTAATATTTCATCGAAAGGGTTAAAACCGTTAGAAGAGTTGAAAACTCAGGTTATCACTGCATTAAACCAGTCTCAAACTAAGCCAAAGTGGGCCGCAGGTCAGGTAAGCATTCTTTTGAACTTCTATGGTTAAAAAGGCCATTTTGCTTTCGGGGAGTGATTTGAAATGGCTTTTCGTCAAGATATGCTTAACCAACAACGAATGTAAACGCAACGACTCGTTTTACTTGTAATGGTTCGTACTCCACAGCTCAAACCTTCATCGTGGAAACTATCTGCCCGAGTAGTTAGAAAAGGGCGATTCTGGCACATTTTGAAAACAACCTTGATTTCAAGGCAACTCATGAATTTTAACATTGATTATATGTCAACCTTCAAATCAACTTTGATTATAAAAAACAGTTTTTGCACATTTTGAAAACAACATTGATTTCAAGGCAACTTGAGTTTTTCACAGGTGAACTATAATCATAATGTGTCTCTAGTGACTTATGAGTGATTCTAATCTTTTTTTTTAAATCCTTCTTTAATCTGCTTCTTAATGGTGTCAACATCAACTTCGTTTGCTTTTCTCCTAAGCTGGTTTTTGAATGAATAATACTGTTCGATCTCACGCAAAATCAAGTCCAACTCAACATCAGAGATTCATCCATCTTACACTGCATTTGAAGACAAACTACTGATCGCAAGGTGTTTTGCCCCACCGATTGAAATTGTTTTCTGATGCTTCAATTCGATTTTTTTTTCTATAATCTTCCCGAATTGTAATATTATCCTCCGGTATTGTTGGATAAAGTTTTGGAGCGCTTGGCTCAAGGCTTGGGCCATGAGGCACTTCGTTCCCAAGAACCTCATGCTAAGGGTCGCGAAGCGTCCCAATCTGCTCTTGCCCCGAAGGGCTTAGCAAAATATTTTCAGCAGACATTTTAGAAATGGTATCTCTAAATCAAACCTCACTGGCATACCATTGAAATTAATGATCTCCTTATTCTGACGAGATACGAAATTCGTATGGATGTGATATCCTTCCTTCGTGATATTTTTCGTAACATAGGATACGGTGGAGAATAGTCTACCTTTTCAAACTGGCTCTCAGCGATGTCAAAGCAACCAAGAACCCTTGTGGGTTCCCCATTGAATAGGTTTTCATCCTTGTCCAAAAGATCACAGTAGAAAAGGTTAGTGTTGAGAGAAGTAAATCGACCAGTGAGATTTCTCTCTTGCAAACGCTGATCAATCCCGAGGAGAAAATAAATATCTCTATCAAGTTTAACATTCTTTTTGTAGGGATTAAGGATTACCATTCCTGCCATTAAATGATTCATTGTGACTTTAAATCCTCTGCCTTCACCTGTTATTTTCCTGTGGGCTTTCACAGGGCTCTCAAGAGTGTATTTGCTTGAAAGAATTGTTTCAACACTTGCATTGCTTTGTCTGTCGAAGATCGATATATCTCTCTTTGGTTTCAAATTATACCATGATTTATAGAGATAAAGAGTCAAAATTCTGAATAGTTTGATTTACCGAGAAGTTCGGAGCGAACCGTGATCATTCGAATTTGCCAAAATTATCAATAAAATCATTTTGGTGAAAAAAGCAATAAAAATTGTTTAACTCTTCGAGTTTCTATCCCTTGGGACTTGCGTGACTAAGATCAGATGAAGCGAGGAAAATTGCAGATTAAGCATGGACAAAAGCCGGGAATGATTTCAAAGCACGCGTACGATATCCAAATGCAGACCTGAGCAAGTTCAGTGCGCAAATGTCGTTCAATTATAAAAGATTGGCAACAGCTGAAATTTGCTTTAGCCTTAGGCCGAGCCCGTTGGGGTTAAATCAAGGCCTGATCAATTCAAAGGTTTACTTCCAACACCTTTAAAAAATATACCTTCAACTGTTTTTCGTTTTTGAACGATAAAAAGGCGATTTTCAGCTTGCAGTCTGATGCTATGAAATCAAGACAGGAAGAAACTAATGCTGATAAATTTTCGGCCAAGAAGGAAACTTTAAAAAAAAGTTGAAGCTTCTCGAGTTTGTGATTGTTACCCTTGCCTTTGCCGTACCCTTGCAACTAGGTTGCGGTTAATTTTAGAAGATCAACTACTATAAGCAAAGCCTCCTGCAAAATCCCTTCATCCTTTGCGCGATCACTAATTTTTTTTTCAGCACAGAGAGTAATAGTAAGAAAGAATATAATTTCTGAGCTCAGGCGTGGAACACATAAAGGTGGGGTGATACGATTTTTTAACGCTCACATCGAAGTCACCTAAAAGGACTCAAACCCAAAAGACGTTGCGATTTCGCACGGCTCCGACGCTCTATCACCAACCCACAGAGGACTAGAGAAGAGGGTAGGAAATATTAAGTGCTTTAAAGAAGTTCAGGAGATATGGATGGAGGAAAGAGAATAGCAGAATTTCCCGTTGTCATGCTTCGTGATAAACAACTCAGATTATGCTCTCAAGTAAATGATTCATAATGAGACACTAACGGTTTTACGTAATAAAGTTTTTGTCTGGTCAAATGAAATACTGGCTAATCCCAGTTTTGTCTTCTTAGCTTTCACGAATCTTTTTTTAACAGGGATCTTCGTCAGTTTCACACTAGAGCTCGAAATCTCCCCAGGAGACGAATACTGTTCCTCTTAGTTTAAGGGAGATACCATTTCCCTCTTGAAGGCATTACACTGATCTGGAATAACATTTTTGCAGGTAAACTGTTGTTTCGGGCTTTTGCTCTTCATCAAAGGGAATGATAACGGTCAGCAATGCTCCATTGACGCACAGGGTGAAAGAGTGTTTATTTTTGGAGTAAGTAGTTCCGTTACATAACGCATTTTCAGTTGTTTATCACGTGGGCTGCTTCAACAGGATATTGCAGGAGTTTTTTCTGATTGAAATCAAACAATGATTTCTTGTAATAATAAAATCCGTCAGGCAAAAGACGCGGCTTTGATTCGACATCACGAGGAATTTAAACATTTCGAATGGGCTTGAAAACAATCGAGCAGATAAAGGGAAGGTCTTTCTCGAGCACCTGGACAGGATTAGAGACTTTCTTTGCTAGGAAAAAGCAATTATGAATTCCAATTTACAGCCAGGTTTGATGCATATTTTTGAGATATCCATCGTATTTGATAAAACTTTGTGATGAAAATTTTAAAATCGTGTTCTACTTTGACAAGTTTGAATTCAACGTCGGAGATTCTTTCAAATCTTTCATTTTCATGGAGAGGGCATTGCTTCTAAACACTATGGAGTTTTTCCATGAGAAATTTTGTCAGGCGATTTTGATCTGCAATTTATAAGGCATCATCACATACTGGGTAAAATCACTTGAACCAACGTTGCAACACTCGCTGTATATTTATTACTCAAAATATCTTTTCATATCAAGTCGAGGCACAATTACGCTCACTGAGCTGACTGAGCTATTTAACCTAACCTCTTAAACCTCGCTGTAAAATTTATAGAACATAACTCATTTGTTTTCCATACTGGGAATAATGACATACTTTCTAAGAGCTAAGTGAATGTATGTGAGTAATGAATTAAACTACAATGAATATTTATGTCTGCATTTAGCTACACATTTTGATGTATACAACATCCCTAGGATGAGGATTTGTTACAAATTATCCTCGTCTTTCATTAATACTTGTTCTCTGCGTAACTTAAGATATTACGTCTTTCAAAAAAAAGCAGAGATCCGACGTTTGATTTGATTTTGCTATTCAACTTTTAAAATTTAAGCTACATAAACTAAGACTACCAGTTAGTATCACGGGCATTTTTTCCTATACGGTTTCTTGTTTTGATAAGGAATAAGAAACTGATCAGAACCATATTTTTATTCAAGCTGTCGGCAATCGGTGGCCATATTTCAATGTGATGGCGGCAGCATCGCATACTAATTAGCAATAACTTTCACCGATTTCATTTCACCTCAAGAGACGGTCTAAAACTACGACACACTTTTTATATTCTAATTTTTCTAGATTTTGGCTCAGCAGAGCTCTGAAACCGTCCATTGTCAGCTTTACTAGGTGGTATATTGCCTATCTAACAAGTTATCTTGTTCCTTCCGAATTTCGAGTGTTAGATAACGAGGAACACAAATTTTGTTGCGTAAAGGAACCGGACAATGAAACTTCCATTGGGCGAAACCTAACGAACTTTGGGCATGGAAAAATGACAAGCACGCCTTGGCATTTGGGGACACCACACGGCGTAGTAAACCAAACTGATTTGCAGTAGACTAATTCTATGATAAACGAGTTTATGGAAGGAATTTTCCTTTGTTTTCCTAAAGAAAATTGGGCACGAACTTGAAATTCTCCTGTTGCTGTAACTTTTAGGTCTTCATGCAACTAACTTCGGTCTTTCGACCGCTACAAAGATTTCTCACCATATGAACCTGCACTATGCTACCTACCATGCCCGAAGGAACTTTGGGCATGAAAAAATGACAAGCACGCCTTGGCATTTGGGGACACCACATGGCGTAGTAAACCAAACTGATTTGCAATAGACTAATTCTATGATAAACAAGTTTATGGAAGGAATCTTCCTTTGTTTTCCTAAAGAAAACTGGGCTCGAACGTGAAATTCTCCTGTTGCTGTAACTTTAAGTCCTCATGCGACTAACTTCGGTCTTTCGACCGCTACAAAGATTTCTTACCATATGAACCCGCGCTTTGCGACCTACCATATTGTTAAGCTTTATCAGTCCTGCCTCTGAAAATTTGACTCCAAAGAGGACAAAAATGCAGAACATATGCTTAGCGAAAATTGACTGCTCAAGCAGGTTTTAAGACTGCTCTTGGCCCTCATGTTGTCTTCTTCTTACTATTATCAATATCTTCGTTTTTATAGAAAACATTAGCATAAACACGTGCTGTTTATTCTTCTCATCGTTATAGACGGCAAGCCTCAACTAAAATATAGTGAAACAGCAACGGATGAGTCTCAAGATGATTATAGTGCTAGCTTTGTTTTTACTTTCAAGATGGTTTCGGTGGTGGTGTCTATCGCACTGGTTGTGTTTTCCTCCAAGCAGACTCCAACCTACGTAATCTGTTCCAGCTTTCCTCAGCAGTTAATCGGGCACTTGGTTCACCTTCCCAGCATGTTTCCATGACTTTTGTCCAAACTTGCCATGGACGGTCTTTACCCTCTAAATGTGTTGGGCGGAGTCCCCTCTTTAGCCTTTGTAAGTGCTGTGAATGACTGGTGATCGAGCTTTGAAAAGCTTTCTCACAGAACCACAATTCCCAAAGCAAAATACTGAAGCTAAACATATCAGACTTACTGTCGTAGTTTCGACACTTACTTTCCAACACTTCAGGTGCTAGATAACGGGTGTTATCTTCTATGATATCTTTATTCACTCTAAATGAACCGCTGCCGATGCCTTTGAGCTTCACGTTTTCGTCTTGGGTAAGCTGAAATATTAGATGTAATGAGTAAGGTTTTTCCATCTTTAAATTATTGGTTGTGGCTATAATTGGAATTGTGTGTGCGATTTTAGCACTGGTGTACTTGTAAAGTTGTCGTGCGCAAGCTGGATGATTGCTGATTTAAATTTCGACAAAGGAGAACTGTCAGGTAGACCACAGTAGATTTTGCTTTCTTCATGCTCAAAAGGGTTCGTAATCCATTTGCATGGCATTCGATTACGAGGAAATTCCGCTGATTCCAGTCAAGAAGAGGCTTTCCTACTCGATGCGAGACACGCAAGGATTCTTTAAAGTAAGAGTTTACGACTTTTTACTGCTGCAACATTAGCAATAATAGCAATACCCTCTTTACTATCTCGCCAATATATTGGTGATATTCCTATCTTATGCAGTTCAACCGCAACTTAGCAGGGGCGAACTTCGCATTCACATTACATAAGAGTTAGTTAAGATAAGATGCTAATGAGAAATACTTGCTTACCAACACATTTTTCAATTTCAAATTCTGATGGGAAAGTTCTTTACTATGGATAAAGCACAAAGCGTCAACGATTTGCACAGCCCAATGTAACACTTTATTCCTCGTACGGAAAGGGGCCTGGTCACGATTAGACAAAATGTATTTCTCGATGGAATCCTTACAGAGCTCCGATACCATCACAACTTTGGTACCCTCTGGTCCTCTGAGAAGATGTGTCCCATAAAACTCCACAATACTTGGATGTCCGCGTATCTCCCTGAATCAGAAAGAAGAGATATAAAATAACTCATTTTATTTATGATGCAGCTCCTTTTGGTGAGGGGGTGTGGTCACCAGTAGCGAATATCAGAGAAATTGATTAATTTTTCTATGCTACAACTTAATAAGTAATTTCAAATTGGAAAAAAAGAACAAACTGCTTAAACGAACGGCTCAGTAGTATTCAGAGTGTTGGAGGAAGAATATTAACGCTGCTGCGAGAATTTTGAGCATTACCTGTTCTGTTGCCTTCAAGATTAAATGGGATGGGAGGATGTGGCCTCAAAAACAACAATTTTTTCGATTTTGTTTAAGACTAGTTGGTCCCAGTAACACAAGTTTGAGTTAAGGCAAAAAAGAGGCTTTAATATAAGAGGCTTATTCAACGCATACATCATGGAAGTGCTTTAGTCTGACAAACCTCATAGTCATATCTTCATTCCAAAATTGCCCCACGTTTTCCTTTGAAAGAAGATCTGTGTGAACTCTCAAAGCGACCTTTATTTCCTTTTCTTCCTTACGGGAAAGTACACCAGAGTAAACTGTGGACAAGCTACCTCTACCGACGATGGACCTGTCATCTTCTGTCCATTTCAAATCTCCGTCAGAAAAGTCGGATCGCCTTATTTCTTTCAAAGCATAGACGATCACTTCTCCCTTCAGTGACTCTAGTTTCTCACCTATAGGCTCATAGAAATTCTGGATGTCAGCCTTACTTCTCGTGTCCGACAGAAGCTGTCGGTACAGTTGCTCGTCACCTTCTATTAATTTAGGAATTTTCTCTTTTATCTGATTTAAAACCTGCACCGAATCTTCAAGTTGTTCTGTTATAAACGGAAGGAGACGGTCTTGGTCCGAGAGAATTTCAAGAGAAGCTGTACATCTCTCAGACATGTGGGTGCATGGGTCGGTCTGGTACTTACTAAGCTTTCTGGAGAAATCCAGCCTCTCCTTCAATTTTGACACAAGTTTACTCAACGGAGAGCGAATTACAACAGATGCTAATCCTTGCCGGAGCCACACAGGAGTTTTACTCGCAATGGGACCGTTTTGAAATCCCTCTTCAGGGATGCTTAGGGGGTTAGCAGTGCGTATTTCTTGCTGGAAAACCTCCGCCGTTCCGTTTTCAAAGAGAACTTCGTCTTCTACTCTGCGGATCTCTTCCTCCATGATGTTATACTTCTCACAAAGATTTTTAATAACTGTGTCTTGGGCTTTAGCGAACTCGTGCTCTTCATCCTCCCACTCTTGAACGAACTGATGAATCCGTTTCGATGCAGGAGACCACTCGCAAAATCGGGTTGATGTGCCCGTCGCTTTAAAGTAAAAAGCCAACCTTCCCGTAATCTCCCAGATTAATTGCGTTTGGTATTTACCGAGTTCTTTTATGGTTTCATTTTGGGATCTTTTTAATTCTTCCATTCGTTTCTTGATCTCCCTCATTTTCCGATCTTTTTCCAGCCGTGACAAAGTTGTTGATCTGATTGATAGCGTAACTTGACGAGAGACACGAGATAGAAGATCATCGAGCCATCTGTAATCCGAAAAGACAAGTTGTCAAAAGAAAAAAATTAAATATTCAATGAAAAGTAACAATCGTTTCGAATTTGCTGTGAGCGATAGGAGGCCTGTATGATTTCTTTCCAATCGTAGTGCGTGAGTTTCCTTCAAGAACTCTTTTGGGAAAATTTAACACGGCGCGCTTGTTATTGCAGCGTGCATGACAAGGAAATTGAATTGGTTCCTCTCATATATTCATGGGTTGAGTCGAACCAAATTTGAATGGTATTGCATGTGGTCTTATTAACTGAGCTAACCATTTTAATTGGCCACCGTAGATAGCTTCCTTGATTTGTTTTTGGGAGGTATCCTCTATTGTTTCAAAACCTACCCCTTAAGAGCATGTCCTCAATTCCAATTAAGCCGTCTTTATTTACCTCGTGTAGATGTCCAAGTTATTCTGCATGGAAGACACTAATAAATTGCTTATCCCTCTGATCAGGTCATCAAAGTCGCTTCTTATAACACCGTATTCCTGTGCCAATTGAGCATCTTTGCACGACAGGTAAACAACTTGTAAGTGCGGGTCGAGTCCGCCCAACTTTTTGGTGAGCCTTTTGATTTGTTCCAATTTCACCTCCTCTACTTCATGGGGTTTAATCTCGTCCCATTTGTTGCAAACGAACAAGGCACAACCAGCAAACAGCTTTAAGTCCATCTTCGCTTCTCTCTTGCAGCTCGCAGCATTGGATAGTAACTTTCCCAGCTATTCAAGAAAAAAAAATAGACGAGCAGATGCCTTTCAAGTTATAGAATATAATCAGGACTGATTAAGGAGGAGAAATGTAAGTCATCTTCGTAGCCTTTAAATACCTTTTTAATCAAAATTGTAGAGACTTACGGGCGTGATCTATTGACTTACGTTTAAGCATAAATCGAAGGGAGAAGACTTGCTCCTTAACTGATTTTATGAACCCTCTGACGTGCACTGAAGTGGACAGTTGCCTAGATAAAATCTTCTCATAAAATGTAAAAAAAAAGGGGGTAGCATTCACCCCTTTTTGTTTTACGATTACCTACGTAATCTAATTCTTATCAGCATAAATGTACTCTACCAAAGAGAAAAGCGATTTGCAAAAACAGCACCTAGAGACGGGTCATGTAAGGGGAGGGGGAGGAGGATTTTATTGGTGTCACAATAAAATTAACCTGATCCCCCTCTTGTGGTCTATGGATCTGATGTTCCACCATCATTGGTTGCAATTTTCAGTAGTCCCGCCTTTATACTCTTTTAGCGACGACTGGTTACCCCTCCGCTCCCCCTTAAAACCCTCCGATGCCTCCAAAATTCTCCGATACCCCTCTCCCCCAAGAAAAAATTAATGACTGGACCCTAATCTCAGTCAACAAACTGTTTCATTGGAAAACTGTGGTATATTACTCTTTTCTTTGTATATGTCATTCGAACTGGAACTGATACTAATCATTTGGTTACAGTAACCAAGGAAGATTAAAGAGCTGCATTAAATGATCTTTAAAATAGCCACTTACTCTGTCTTCCTGAACTCCTCCAGCATTGGTGCTGTTGATGACATAAATAAAGCAGAAGGCATTCGGAAGGTAGTTAAGGACAGCTTCATTCATGGCATTATTATCTCCCACTCCAGGGCTATCAACAATGATGACACGCTCCTAATAAACACAGGTAAAGCCGTCTTAATTAATTAAAAATCACTCCTAGATACAGCACATCGCGGTATCCATTTCGATGCATCAATTAACATATTCTTTCTATTCATGCGATAGTTTCGTTTAAGTAAAGGGCCTGGAGTGTGTAAGTGTAGTAAGATGTATGGTAGCAAGGATGGTACGAGAAATTTCCTCATTTTGGGAGACCTGGCACAGACAACTGGGTGGTAGAAGATAAAGTAAGTTTAATTTTTTGATTGGCTAATTCCGCACACTTCAGCGGTCTGGATTTTCTCATCTGGACATCGGGTACGGGATACTCCAAGTTTTGCAATTTGCACTTTTCAGCCTTTTCACGAGAGGCTAAAAGATATACATATTGTAACAAGTGACACACAATTGTGGACTCAGACAGAAAAAGTTTTCAGTTGAAAACAAAAGCGCATTTTTTCACCCTGAAGAGGAAAACATACATCATGATAAAGAAAATTATGTTCGTTGTAAAACGCTGAGTATAGTTTTGAATTCTGCCACACATATACACTTTCACTACGTCTTTGCAATTCTCTTGAATTTGGTCTTTTCTACTTAAAGTTGCACCATGGAAACCGAAGGAATTTGATGAGCAAAAAAGTCCTTCATTTGACTACATTTTTTCGTTAGAAGAAATACAAGATTTACACACGCCATTTACGCAAACAAATGAACAAACAGACGAGGACGACGGTGCCGTAATTACAGCCCTCAATAACACGGGTTCTTTTTTATAATCTTTTGTTAAGTTGAAGAAAAAAAAATTGAAACTACATTCACCATCCCAAGTCGGTCCGCATTGGGAAAAAATATGCCCTCTGTCTCAAGCACCCATCTCAGCCTACGGCTCAGGCGGTACCCAAGACCTCGGGTACAGTTGTTTCAAAAACGGAAATATGTTTTTTTGCATTGGAAATATCTTGCGTTGGAAGGATGGAACCAAAAGGTGTGGTAGATATCCTCTCAATTGGTTCCTCTTACTTCGTTCTAGAGACGGATAAGCGGTTGATTTTTGCCAGGTATGATTTTAGAAATAACTTGTTCGAGAGACAAATTTATTCAAAGGTAACTTTGCAAATAAAATAATGCAATAGATTTTAAAGAAAAAGAATCAACCCTGTCACCTTCTCTCCAACACTGATCAAAAAGAAGAAGCTGTCATATTGATTGACCATGAATCACAAAAATTCAGAAAGAAGAAAATAAGATTTGCAAATTTAGGGCGTACTCAAAAATAACAAACCTGGAACAACGGATGCGGCCAAAACAGCTCGATCTTCTTGTAAGGAGATACTCTCCCACGTTCATTCTTTTCACTCACAAGACTATTTATCTGCTCCTGGAAGGACTCTTTAGGACCAACTAATTTGTAATACATAGTTTCACGAGAATCGTTAAAATGTATGACAACCTTGGGGGTTTTATCATACTTGAGCTCGAACATTGTCGATGTTGTACCCAAAACGGCACTTGGTAAAATCTCTTCGCCAAGTATTAGGTTGATAACACTACTCTTGCCAGCACTAGTCTCACCTGAAGATTAAAAATTCCGTGGAAACATGAAATGCTTAGAGAAAAGACTTGTTATTCTAATATTTGCCTTTACAAATATATCCATGAAATCCCTCAGTCCTCTAAATTCCTACCTGCAACAAGCACCACATACTGATCCCTTGGCGCAAGACTTCTGATGTTTTCTTCTAGAGCCGTTTTGATATCTCCCAAACTTGTTTCAAGAGGATTTATGAATTCATCATCGAGCTGGTTTAGTATTTCTCTCGTTTCAATGTAAAGACGTAGAAGCTCACTTCGTTTGTGTTCATCAGCTTTACCAGCTTCGGAGATCACTTCAAACGTCTAAAAGGAAAAATTGAAATCAAAACGTCTCGATGTAAAAGACAACGAAATAACACATTTTAAGGTATATTTCCATACGTTTTGCATTTTTTCTTTTAATCTAGATCCTAATTGTGATAAATTAATAAACAAATATTAATGATATTGATAATAATAAGTATTTAGATTAAATTCCAACTACAAAACAACTTAATTCCCACGCCTTCTCCTAAGTAGGATATAAGTAAAATAAATGAGAAAATAAATTATAAATAATATTGACGATAAAAAATGCTTAAATTTGGTAAAATTTACTTTAAAATGCAACCGAGAAAATAACTTCATGCATTCGTAAGTCTTCTCTTAATAAATCATATATGATTATGACATAGCTAGTAAATTTGTCTAATCAAATTCAATTGCACGAGCGTGCTTCATATTACTATTGTGCACGCTCATGACGTAAGCAATCAAATCTTTGAGAGAAAAAATTTTCCATCCGGTTGAAAATGTTATAAAACAATTGGTTCATACGTCAGCTGTGCGTTCATCGAGATATGAAGCACTTGGGAAGTTTGGAGAGCACTCAAGAAGGTAGAAGGTTGGTGCTCTCCAAACTTCCCGCGTGCTTCATATCTCGATGAACGCACGCTGACGTATGAACCAATTGTTAAACATAGACTGGCAATAGATACATGTAGGAAATACGTGTGGAAAGAAGAAAACAATAGGAAAAAGCCAGCGTCGAACACTCTGTTCTCGTAGCTGTCAATTCCCTGTTACAACTTAAATGTCTTTGATACATAATGACTGTTTTGTCGTTCAGATACAACGCGAAGGTTTGAAACAAAGAAGATGAGACATCCTTTTTTATCTTTATTTAATGCCGTCATTTTGTGATGGAAGGTCATCATACATGGACAGTCCCACATATCACTCGACTTAACTTGCCTTCCTCGATTCCTGACGTTTTTCTTTGATGTGTTTATGAAGTTTTTCCTGTATTTCTTTTATTGTTTCGAAATTTTCTGTTTTCATACCAACAGCAGCTGCAATCTTGCAAAGCTCTCCTAAGTCCCGTACTTTGTCTACTGCTGGTAACTGTCGTGATCCTGAACCAGTAGCTTTAAGATGAAAAAGAAAACAGAGAATGATACTAGACATATATATTATTTTTATCAATAGTTTATGATTGTGAAACCTTCTCTAAGAAGCACCATCTTTTTACTTTGTATTCTTATAATGTTTTAATTTGGGGGCGTGTAAAGTAAAAGTAAAAGCAATATTCGTGCTTTGTAAAATATTAGTGTGTTTCAGGGATCTCTACATGTGGAGCGGATCTTAAAGATTACCAAGAAAAGCGCCAACTGCCAAAATTACAAAATCTGAAGTTCCTGCTATCAATTGTGCAGGAAAAACCCTCTAGCCAGTCTAAATTTAACCGTAAAATGGATGGTGCATCTTTGACTTCTTTGAGCAGAAATTGCTTGAATTTTGCAATTTCTCGGCAATCTTAACACAGAAAATGTTACATAAATGAAAAATTTTTGCATGAGGGGTACCCTGTATCGACTCAGTTAATTTGAGATTTCGAAAATCAAACGTGTAATACATGTGTTTTAAGGACAATTGGCCTTTATGAATTCACTTGGGGTTAATGTCGCCGTTAACATTCTTTCTGGTGGAGTCGATAGTCCTGCTTCGGGTAAATGTGGATCAGTGCCTAATGTAGATGGCTTGCATAGTGCAGGTGCCCTTCTATTAGCTGGGGAGTTACCATTTTGCGCTCTTCCGACGAGAGCGCTCTCTGTTAACTGCGGCGATGTCCCTGAATCATTCTTCTTTTCGACGATGGGATGAAAGTTTTTCATCATGGTCTCTTTGATGGCCTGATGTAAACCGCTGAAACCTTTTTGCATCGCCTGGTGAACATCATCACCAGTCCTTTTAATGGCCTGGTGTACACTATCAAGTCCCACTTGAAGAGCCTTTTCAATATTATTTATTTCCTCTTTGCTTCTTACTTCATTTTCGTACATTTTTTTCAACTCTCTAACTTTACTCTCATCCTCAGGCGTTAGCGGAGCTGTATATAATTTTTCAATCGCTCTTTCCCATGCACTTCTAGTTGAAGGACTAATCGAGCGTGCTAGTCTCAAAAGGGCCTCCCGAATGTCGTTCCATAGCGAATTAAACTCGGTGTCATCCATTTCCATGTCAGAGTAGTCATGGAAAATTTTGTTGCGGTATTGTTTAATTCTTGTCAAATCGGCAGCTTTAGAGTGGTCTGTTGGTGGTGGAAAGGCATCCCACCCAGATGCTGGTGGATTAAGGTTACAAATTGTTTTAAATAGTTTGTGAAGGAGGCTGATGTCGAAGTCTTTCGAATTTTTATTACATGTTCCAGTTTTTGGATAAAGGCAGTCCATTTGTGGCTTGGTTAGTTTTGCCCTCTTAATCTTGTTCTTAACGAAAGGAACGTTTAGCTTGAGATGAAACTGAAGCGGTGTGTTGAAATACTGATCAAATATTTCTCGCATTAGAGCTGTGCCTCCAGCCACTAATAGTCTCGCAATCCGCTGGAAGTTTGCTTTCTTGTGAGTTGTATGAAGGACTTCATATGATGCACCTGTTGGTGCGGCAGCCGCCATGTTGCTCTTACTGCTTAAGCTATAGTTGGATCCTTTTTTCCGCTTAGAAGATTAACGCGGATTTACGGTGATAAGTTGAACGCTGAAACCAAGGAAAAACATTTTGAATCAAATATTAAGCTTTGTCACAGTAAATTGACTTAAAGAAGCTACACAGAGTTTTTAACCGCGGGAGATCTGGGTGCGAAAATAGCGCGAGCTTTGAAAGTGTCAATATGCAAAACAAACATGACAGCTCGATACGATCGTGCGATTGTTGCCTGAAAAGGTGTGCTTAAAAGAGTTCAACACAATGCAATTTTTATGTGATGGAATCTGGGGTTTCCAGCGACTGCACCCGTAATATTCATAGGCCTTCTACGCCTGAAAAAAGGGCAAACGAAAAGAAAACACTGTGGGAAAAATTGCCAAAAGGTGACAGATCGCGACCGATTCAAAAGTTTACGCATGCTCAGATATAGACCTTGGCGAAGTTCTATTCCATTGCGAAATGTTTTGCGACAAAGAAAATAGGGATCTTCCGAGTAAGATTTATCGCGTTTCCTTGAAATGAAAATTTTGAGAGATTTCACAGAACGAAATTAAAGAAAGTCAAAGGCAAAGCCAAATTATCGCTGACGAGTACCTCCCTTCGTGAAGCCTTAGCTTAATAACGAAAATCATTTTGATAATCGCGGAGCTCACAGCGCGTGCAGCGTTGCCCCATTATTACAGGAAATAAGAGTAACCCATCAAGCCGAAAAAATTTGGACTTACGACCGCACGACCGACCGACCGACTTTAAGAATGCGCAGCCAACTACATTGCGGGCATTTTCTTGGCCATTATGTGATGGAAGGGCGAAGGAGAAGGTAATGCGCAGGCGTGATTGCGTGCGTAATTTGGACACCATTATTGTGCACCAGCTCTGCGCCAGAGACACCAGCAGATGACTATGAAGTGCGCATACTCGAGTGCCGAGTTTTGGTGCACCTTACCGTGTGCACGAGGGCTGCTCATGGGCTAGTAGATGTAAAGCCGCGTTAAGCTGGTAACCCACTTAGCGATTTTATACACAGATCGCGGCGATGCGCGAAAATCGCCTGGTGTGCCCGGTGCAGCGATTGCAATTTTCGCCGATCGCCGCGATCGGCGTGTAAAATCGCATATATCTGGAATGTCAGATATCAGCGATTAAATTCGCAGGCATTCGCCAAGTCTGCCCGTTCTCGCAATTTTCTCCCCTTTCCACTGCGAGTCGCCAGTAAAATTAACCAATCATCACATGACTTTTCAAAAGAAAAAGAAGTCATTTGACCACACTGTCGAATTAAGTGAGTGACACCCTCCGAATTTCATTAGTAATTAAGAACGATAAATCCGTATTTCATATTATGTAGCGCAAGTGAAGCACATTTACTCTACATTTATAAATGCTGCTTTATTTTATTTAACGGTTCCTTTTTATGTAACATATATCCATTCTTTTAATTTCCTCCCTAGTCATGACCATTACAATTTCTTCAAATATGATTGGTGCATCACCTGCTCTGTATTTCACTAATCACTCTGTACAGTTGTAATCGGACAGTGTTAAATCGGACAATTGGCTGTAATAAGACACCCAATCATACTTAGTCCATTCAGCTAAATCCACCAATCACAGAATTGATCACAATAACCATAGCAACAATCACTTGCCCTAAAAAAAAACTGGGAAATTTCCAAAATTCTTGCTCTAGACATTGTCTCTACTGAAGATGTTTGTCCTAATTTTTTTCGGAAGTTGTAATGGTTGTGATTAATTGGTAACAGGACTTTGTGTCGCCCAATTCTGTCTTTGTCAATTCGTGATTGACAAATCGGTCTCCCGCTTCGCAGTCGTCCGATTTTGTTAATCACTCGTATGATTACAGACCGAATTGAACTCCACTTAATATTATTACCATTATTAACCAGCCTGCAAATAATTAAATTTTATGTTTCAATTCATATTTGAGAAGATAAAACAGAAATAAAGAAAGACGAAAAAATCTTTCTTTATTTCTTTACCAAGCTCAAAACTTACTATCTCTCTTATTTCTACCTTAAACAGAAATGTTGCAGAGTTCTCTTTCCAGATTGAACTCGGGTGAGAAGAAAAGTAAACTAGTAAATGTCACGTGCTTCTCCTGAATCTTTAATTTTATTGCTCTGGTTTTTTTCACAAAGCCTCTTTTACATCTCTGTGTGCCAGCTTATGATTAAAATCTCAGTGAATAGATATGCCATATCTTAGTAGTTTTTTTAAAATTCCATCTTTAATTTTTTTGCATTTATTATTTTAAAATTTATAAATGGCATTCCCTTTTCATCCTTATAAGGAGGCATTACCCATTTCTTTACCTAAAATCTGAATCATGAAGTCATGTTAATTTCAATGAATTTTAAACTTCACTGTACATAAGAACACTTTACTGGAGTAAAATTTTATATCTGCTGTCTTTCTCGTACATAGGACTACCATATGTGTCTTAAGATAGGAGATTCCTTTGTATTACAATGATTAAATGTACAAATGCTTTCAAATGTCAAAAAAAATTGTGATGAGAATCTGGTCTTAGGAAACACTTACAATGGAAAAACCTATTGCTGGCAGCTTAATACATGTTTAATGTTTAAATTTTTGTGGGAAATGATTTTTTTTAAGGGAGATATGGAAGTTTTCAAAGCTGCTAGAAATAAGCTGTTTGCAACTAATGAAAAGCAAATTAACAATTATACCTTAACGCTTGACACGCTTCACTCGTGCATGTCAGTTGTGCATACCTATCAATAAAGAGGTGAAGAGGAGTCTTTAAGAATATTTTTTGGTATGGCTGTTATTCTTTGTTGATCTTTGTAGCCAAAAAAGCTACTAAAGACTCTGAACTTCAATTTTTATGTACACAGGGCACCCTCCAAGGTGGAAGACTGGAAGACCATAGAATGATGTTTACTAGGCACTTGCACTTAACGCAATCTTATGTTCAAGCAATACTCTACATTTATAAAACTGATTACATGAAGTCTTTAATAACTGTACACATTTTATATGTTCCTCGCATTTGTTGGCAAAAATAGTTAAGATGTTTAGGAAAGTAAACAAACAAATGAACAGAAGACAGTGAAATGAGGGAAACTGTAAACTTTGCCTTGTGATAGAAAAAATATCACAGAATACTTAAGAAGGGAAATTTGAATTTTACCAACTAATTTCTTCTACTTCCCTTCATGTTTTTGATCAAATAAAATTGAATCAGTTGTAGGGTTTGCCTAGTTTTTCAGCATGTTATTAAGATTTTGGATTCTACATTCAAACTGGGTGAGATTAAATTTGTTCATATCATGCATCATTATGGTTTGTTTACATGGAAAGGTAAATCTTATTGTAGCTTCACAGATGTTTTCATTGCTTACACAATTAACATGCATAACAAATTTTCATTTAACATAGAATGTTTCAAGAACTTTCTTCATTTCTCTACATTTTCTACTGTATCTGGAGCACAATTAAAGGAGGCAGGTTTTTAAAGAAATTAAAACTTTTGATTTAAGTAATTATTTAATTATGTGAGTAACATGTGATGTTTTCACATGAGACAGGATGATAAAGCTGAAGCCTCAAAAAGGAGTGAACTTGATTGTAACAATTAGGGACTAATTTGGAAACTGAGCTCTCGGTAAATATACCTTGGCCTGCAATTTGGATAATTACAATTTGCTAATTAAGGTAATTAAAATGTCAGTCCCCATGCAGGAACCTTCCACATGACCTGTACAGTCATATACTGTGAGCTAACTTTAAAAAAATGTATTTGTGTCCATTTGGTAGAACTATTGTGAATACAATACCACCTAATGACAATTTTTAATGATTTCCTGTAAGCATGAATGGTTGGGGGGAGTTATGGTGGTAATTGACCCTATTTTTGCCAGGGTGCATAAGGTTTGATGATTTTTATGTGTATCTTTCAGCTTCAAACTTTCAACTTTGTATTAAATTTAACTGTTTACCGTATCTGTTTCTCTGTACCTTAAGCCCTCAAAAGTTGAAGCAGGTGAGTCTATAACCGACTTCCTTTGTTTGGAATTGTGTGATTATATGATTTTTCTGTGTAGGTAACCACATTGAAACATGTAATATTATTATTTAGATCGCATTAAATAATCTCTCTCAAGCTTTCAATAGTGCATGGTGTTTCCTACGAATTCTCGTACCCAAAATAAACATTAATATAAGGAATTGGTCACAAGATATGTGACCGCATAATGCACAAAGCAAGAGCATAAATACCTTAGCTTTATCGGTTAGAAAATCAAAATAAGAGAGATGGGCAGACCATATCTAAATTTTAATCCTTCTCTGTATATTTACTCAACATAGTCACTATCATTTTCATTCACTCTCACTGTCCTCTGAGCTTGAGGAAAGATGAATTTTTAAATGAACGAAGAAAAGTATGTCCTCTTACCACAGATAGTTCTTCTATGCATGAGCAAATTTCTATTTTCAAGCATTCTCTTCAGTTTGAAATTCACTTAAAATAAAATTAACTCCCTGGAGTGATTCACATGCTACTTCTCCCTACATAATCCATGACTATCGGGGCAAAAAGGTAACGAGAATTCTCAAATGTATCAGGTAGAAGTTGTTATCTTGATCTAACACCAACCTCTGGTCACTTATTTACAAGGAAATGCGTCGCAGCTGGAGGGAAGAGTTAACAATCAGATCTTCGGAATTAAAGGGTTAAACATACTTACATACTTGTGGGCATAACTTTTGTAGTAAGCAAATAAAGATTATTTAATGAACCAAACACATTTTATTCTGTCCAGTTATCTTCACCGCAACCAAAGTTATGCCTTTTATTGTTCGTCAAGGTGCGGCTTGGTTATTTTCAAAAATTCGAGGAAGTATGATATTGCGGAACTATACTTGAGTAGCAACTAGCTAGCTTCACTTGTAATCACAAAAAAATAATTACAGATGACACAAAGAATCATAAATAGACAATATGGCAAAAATGGTTCTGTTTTTATAAAAAATTACAATCGATAGCAACCCAAAGAATCTTCAGAGTCTGAAGAAATACCATCCTTTTCCTAGCCTGCAGAGCAGGCGTAATTTTGGCGAGTGAGTGCTCAGTATTTTCATAGCGAAAATTATGGCCGCCATGTTTGATTTTAATGGCACCAAGGAGGCGGTCGACGTTCAAAAATGAAGAGAGTTAGGGGTGGGAGGGGATGGGTGAATATTACTTTTCGCCCTTCCCCGCCCCCTACCCCCACCGTCCATTCTTCCTGCAAATCAAACACAGGTGGTCGGATAAATGATCGCAAGCTTACAACGTTAGCGCGCACTAATAAGACGCCTGCACTGAAGGCTATCCTCTTCCACGAGTTCTTCACTATTCGATTCGCTCCCGTGGTGGTCTAAAATCTCCTGTTCACTTTCATCAGAAAAACGCGATAAAGCCTCGTTAGGATCGTCCTCTAACACAATCCGCCGTGCCTCCTCGACTGGGATCCATGTAAACGTCACTTTTAAACGGATAGAATTGCGTGTGCAAAATTTTTTCACATAAAACTTATTTAGAAAAAAAAATTTTAAAAATTTAGATGAAAACAGCGAGAAATACAGCCACGAATGGAGAAATGTGACTTGCAAAAGCATAATAATCTTTACGAACTCAAAACAATACTATCTGGGGGTCCCCTGAGATTTGTAATATTGATAGGGTCAAAGCATATGAATTCGTATGTTTGCCAGTGAAAGGGACAAGAATGAGTTACCGGACACAATTATGGCTTTTCATAATGATAGTTTCCAGATTTTAAAAAGTCACTGCCTACTAGAATCCTCAGTTCCTTTGCCGTGACAGCCCAACCTCATCAAAACATTAGCAACAGGAGCATTCAGAAAATTAATGATACAGGCAAGAGAGCCTATTCCACATACACTCTCCTAAATTCTGTTAGCTTATCATAGATATGGCATTTCAAACATGGTGTATATGCTACAAATTTTCCATTTCCCACCAATTATTTTGCAATAGTGTTTACAAGTTGTGGAAAATGGTGGGGTTAAAATATGATACAGACTTACTGGTATATTGTCAAATGAAAACTTTTCAGTTACACATCAACAACATTAATTTTATATTTGTGTTTCATGTTAACATGTTGTAACCACTCTACCTTCCAGTAAATTTAATTCTTTGCAAACATCAGAGAATGCTATCTAGAACTTTTAGACCTGTTTATTATTATAATAGCCAATAACAACATCAACTCAACTTTTAAACTAAACAGAAAACTTGATTGATGTTTGGAATCTTCTACAGCCAGTGTTTTTTTTAAAGTTTTAATTTTAATGAAAGGCTAGAAAATAAACTAACAAGAGCTCCACTTTTAGGTTTGGCTAGATCTATACATTATTTACTACAGCAGTCAATGGTCCGAACCTTGCTTATTGCCTTTTGATTGCTTTTAGTGACCTTGAAAAGCGAAAACATAAACATTTTGTAGAAAACGTCACGCTGGCGCGCGCGCCAACTTGAGCTAAAACCCTATGAAGCCTGCTTAAATAATTTACCAGCAGGGCACTTGAAAAAATATAATTAACACACTTTCCACATATAGACCCTGAACAAAACTTATTCCATTCCTTCAAAGGTATTAAATTGCCAAACTATAATGTTTCACCGTCTGAAAGACTGTTTTTCGTTTCTCTCAAGCCTCTTCCATATCCACATCTTTAGTTACTTACATTTTCCTATCATACGCGTTTCCAATGAGTTCTCGCAGAGTGAGAGCAACTCTCATGAAGCAATTGGGAGGTATTATGGTAAGCTACTAAAGGTCTTTCAATTGGAAAATTTACAGGATGGTGGATGTTTTCTCGTCCCGATGCGAATGATGTTGTTCACGTTATTTTCTAGAGGAATTTGAAGAGCGATTTTCTGCGGTACACTAGTAGAGAAATAGTAACAACAAAACTTGCACATTAATTGTATGCTCAATTACAAAGGATTAATGAAACATTGGCATCTACTTGAACTCTCTGCCTAATTAGTCCGCCTGTTTGCAGTTGTCGCTGTTAATATCCAAACATTATAATATTTTTTTGTGTAACTTTCACAATACGCAACCTCTATTGATTAACAGTAAGCAGCCTTTCTGCTTTGAAGTTTTCTATACTGTTTTAAATTGGTATAGAGCCGTTCAAGTCTAAAAACCTGAGACATCTTGTTAACTGTGACCCTAGGTTTATTTTGAATTAACAGTATACCGAATGAATTAACCATACTGCACTGTATTCCTCGTATTGCACTGTTAATTTCGTACTCAGATTTAGTTAGATAAGGAAGCTAAGTTTTAGCGAATGTTAATAAAGAAAAAAATCATTCGAAGAGAACGAGCTGATCAGCCGACGAACACCTGAGAAACTTCGATATTTATTGGTAAGACAAGTAGTGCTTCTAAGTGAGCGTCTCAGAACAAGACAAATTTTCACAGAGAATTCCAAACTCCAGAGACGTCAGTTGCTACGTTCTATGTTCTAAAAGCGAGGGCAAATTTATTACTCCTGCTAACAGAGAAGTGATGCGAAAGGAAATATGGCAATTAGAAAATATTAAGACAATATCGTGTGTTTCGTAAATTAATAACAACTGTAATGAAATCCGAGATGCCTTGTAGGAGGCTCAATTCAAGATGTCTTTATGATTGAATAACATCGTAGCACGGAGTAAGTGTTTCAGTCATCAAAAATGAAATTGGTACTTTGACGTGTTTTCTTTGGAACGACTGGTTCATTATTTGCATGTTCCCTGAACGTGTTATCGATGAATATGCGGCCGTCTCGAATTAACATTTGCACGGGAAACTTGCACAATGTTGTCCCTTAATCGCCAAAAAAATAACTACATTCAAAATCCTACCTTATTCGAAGAAAGAGGAGTTGAATTCGTTGTGGTGAAAGAATATTTCGCCTTTAGGCTTGCCTCATCCTTTCATGTGTAGCGCCATTCTTGGCCAGTGTATTAGAAATACGATCTCCTTTAAGAAAGTAGATTTTTAGTTTTAAGACCCTCGCGGCTATGTCGCCTAAGGATTCAAAGCGCACATGAAACCGTTAGCTTCCCACCCCCCCCCCCTCCCTCATAAAAAAAAGAAAAGTGACAAAGGGCCGGGTCGCCTAACTGACGTTTTGGCAGATAATTGTCTACTCAAGGGACCAAAATCTGTCAACACGACTGTTTTCTGATGCGACCCCTCATTTGTGATTTTTCAAACTTTCAAAATAGGGAAAAAACATCAAAGACGCCGGTGTGCTTGGGTGGGCTGTCCAATTTTTCCAAATCTCGAAAAACCAAAGGAGCCCGCCACCAAAGCTGTCAACGATTGAAAAGAATTACTCCCAATTTAGACGGCAAAGTCACGCACGTGAAAAAGAGCGAATTTTCATCATTCACAATGATGTTTTCATTGCGTGCAGTTCGAAGCTACAGCATGGACAGGCGAGATTTTCCCTATCCTTAATACGGTCATCAAATGCCAAGTGAGCAGTATTCCTTCCTTCAGGATCTGAGCAACACACCCCTAATTTGGCCTGTTGTGAGCGTCTGAAAATAGAAATTTTTTTTCTTGACAAGAATCATCTACACTTTTTCCAAGTTCAGACTGGCATGGCAATTTCAGGTTTAAAAACTTCCCATTTCGTTACCTACACAAGTAAAAGGATATTTATTGTTGCAATTAATTTTAATGATAAGTTTTGGGAGACTGTTGCAGCACCAGTTTACAAATTTCATTGTCAGCAAATAGTTCATCCTTTCCCAATGGAAGCCTTACCTAATGACAATTTCCACACAAAATAGTTATCTCCAGGTCAAGAAGATAAAAAAATTCAGTAAATAAAAGTTTTTGCTACCGCAATGCGCTCCTTACTTAATGCTTCTTCGAAATAAATTAGTTAAAGCAGCATAAACTAAAGTAATTCTATGCAACATTGGTTTTAACAAAAGAGGAATAACTCCTAAAATAATTCTAAATTGCTTCAATTTCAAAATGTTTCTTTCAACATGAGTTCTTAGTGATGCCACACGACTTGATCTTTCTAAATATTGGAGGAGTAGAATTTCAATTCCAACTTGAGGAAGAATATTTTGCTTTTCTAGGTACCTACGATCGTTACAACCCCACACAGCACAGTGATCGCCGAGACATATTTCCGATAATATTTGTGTTAACGAGCTTAAAAATGAGCCAGAAGTAGACTGCACAAACTTATTTACCACTGAAAAAGCTAGAATGGGTTATAAACTCGCGATTACTACTTAATTTCGAGATATTTCAAGACCATTACGAGATGTCGATTTCACAAAAAACCTTTCGCAATGAGAGAATTTTATCGGTAGATTTTAGCACATATTTCATTGTTATTTAAATAAAAACTTAAACTTCCCGCGTATCAACATTGCTTTAACCCTTTTCTGATAAAACGACTACAAAAAAGCGCTGAATTCTCTTAAAAAATCGTTTTTTGGAAGCCAAGTCAAATCTTCGCCATATATTTCTTTGCAGCAATTTGCGTTGTTTACCCCGTGGCGATCCCAGAACCCTTTGCGCTAGCAGAGGGATCCGATTACTAGCAACTAATTCATTTGATTTTCCAACCGATTTTTTCAAGCCAAAATAAAAATTGGTCTGTAATGCGACCCGGCCCAAGTAAGTAAATAAGAAGTCGAGTAAAATAAAGATAAAAAGGGCACAGATGGAAGAAGAAATCGAACTGGTTTTCAACACAAATTTTAGGTGCGTGTTTTTGATCTAATTATCATTTCCACAAACTAGACTGTTCCATTGGAACCTCTGAGTCATTGCTCGCAATGACACTGGGTTTCTTGTCGAAATGCCATTGTCACAAACGCAGAACGAATTTAAGAGCTAATCTCAACATGCATCAGACAAACAGCGGCAAGTCACCCAAAATTTGCTTTCACTCCTACTTTCTTACTTTGTAGACCAGTATGTCCTAATAATTGTGGTGTAGTTTTGTTGTGAAATACATTTTGGTTTTCGAGAAATTATTCTTTAGTTCGACCGCTCAAATATGTAATTTTCACCGTGAATATTACCCGAGTTGTGTGACCTTGTGTAACGAATTTACTTGACCTCCGCTATTTCTGTCAACATAATCCTTCGTTTTATCATGTAAACTTAATCCCCGGTCATTATTTAAGCTGGAAAAGAAATACTTAATTTGTGGTGAATATTTTTGTCTGATATACTTTTCTTATGTCGAAAGGTAACATCACGACAAAGACAGTTTTAACAATGACCGATATGACATAATCTACTGAGCTTCTAGCTTTTAAAAGACAAAAGGATGGTTATAAATTTACTGTAAAAATTTCCTTGTGTATTCGTGTTGTTCTACCGTGAGACGAACTCAAAGTCCGACAAAATTTACTTGCCAGCGACTATGAAATATTCATGGTGAGCCTACTTGTCGCCACCGTTTACTGGCATTAATCACTACAATTTACACAAAAATCTAACATAACACTCTTGTTTATTTATGATTTTGTTAGCTGCTTCAATATTACGTTATGCTCACTACATTTTAGCCAAATTTGAGTTCTAGTTTCTATATCTTCTCCATCTTATTATATCAGTTGCATGACAAGCGTGACACATAAATTCAAAGATGAGTCAACCTCCGAAATACCAAAAGATGGGTTTTTTCCTCTTTGCGTGATATCTAGGAAAAACCTTCCAGGATTACCGCATTCAGAAAACTAAAATGTCCAGAGCCATCAATGATTCCTTTTCCGGCGGAAGTTAAAGAGTGCTTACAAAAGCCAATTTGACTGACAAGCTGAAGACTGATTTAGCTAATTGATCTGTTGTATGAGCGTCTTATCTTACATGCTATCATGGAGATTGCTGTTGATTGCTATCGTTCGCTGGTGGAACTTGTGGGTTTAGTTATCGAGAAGACCGAAGTTGCATATCTCTAGTTGTTCCCTTGCGTAGTTGTAAAAAAGACATTTCAACTCACTTGCGGAGTTGCAGGTTTTCAGATCCAGAAAATGAAGTTGATCTGTTTTTTTCGCCTGCCAGCATCTTCGAGATGATTAACGATGATTTTGCAATTTGTCCCACTCATAGATCAAATCTCGATGTTGGGTGGAGTCGTGGTTCCAATAGTAGATGTTGAGTGCTTAAAGAAGTGTCCGGCCATGGTAAAGGTAGGGTTAAGTCGATTCCAAAAGCCGATAGGGGAATTGGCAAGCGTGTAGCACAGATAGTACTCAAAACGTCCCGAAAATTCATAAAACCTGGCTCCGATAAGTAGGCTACTTACCACCTTGTGAAAAATTACGCGTCCCGTCAGACTTAGGTCTCGATTGGAAATTGGTCAATAGGCTACCGAAAATCCATACAGAGGCGAAGTTTTCTTTATTAATGTCTGAGTACTTTGTTGGCTTCCCGCCGTCTGGCGGGACGCGTAATTATGCACACGGTGGTAAAGGGCCCTTCCGCACTAGCTACTAGACGCTGACAAAACTTGTTTCTCTTCACCAAAAATCACATCAAAATTTGTCCTTGCTAAATTTATAGTGTGCTGCACGTGGGGGACCCTTTAAACATAAGAAGGCGGGGGTGTCCGCCGGAAATTTCGTAAAACGACCCCAATAGAATTATAAAAGGTGCCTAAGTCTCATCCGTGTGAGAGTGGCAACAATTGATGTCTGCCCCTAAAAAGTACTAATGCAAACACAAAAAATTGAAAAATCCCTAAAATAGACACTCTTTTATCGATGTGTTCTAGAGGTCGAAGTCAGATCATTAAAATCGTCCAAGTAATGCTTATTTCAGGTATTCTATTGAGTGAAAGACACCGTAAAAGGTACCAGATCGCTGATTTCGACCCCTAAAAGGTAGACAAGCATCCTCAACCACCCATTTTTATCGCCTCCCCCGCCGATTAGGTATGACTGAAAATGGCACTCCGCTTTGATAGGAATTCTTTTGTTGTTGCTTCTTACTTCGTGAAATTATCACTTGAAACTCGCTCGGTAGTATAAAAAATAAAACAGCATGAGTAATACATATGAATCCAAATTATTAAACCACATAAAAAGTTATAGGAGCTGATAGCATCTAAGGGACGGACCATTACATTTTTGATTGGGGGGAGGGGGTCAAGCAATAATCCCCAAAAATATCAAGCACAGTCTTAAGCATCGGGCTCGGGGGAGCTTACTCAATTTGCATTTCAAACGCTTACCCTCTAGGAATTCCTTAGAGGACTGGTCTATTTAGAGGGAAAGGGGGGGGGGGGTGTTAAGAGCCCTGTGCCTAAAGCTCATGAGTGGAGAGAGTTGGTTTTGGTTGGTTATGCTATGGTTTGATTTTCGCATTAAATGGCTAATTTAGAGGGGTCTTTACATTTCATTTTTGTCATAGACGTTTTTGCAGGATTTACCGTCTTATTCCTTGGCGCAAGTCGATATAATATGTCACATTATGATCCCTGTGACTGGAAATTGTTAAGAGGACTCAGGAAAAGACTGAGTTTGCAAGAAAACGTAAAAGAAATCAGCCGTGTCCTTCATGACAATTTGCAAAAACAGGTATCATTTTAAAGTTCACCGCTGAAAAAGTTAAGCCTCAGAAACGTAAACAGTGTAAACTTTGGACCATTCAGTGAGTACACTTTTTCCTTCCATGCCCTTCACTATTTTTGCTTTTTTCTACAGCGTTGTATCTTGTCCTACACTATTTTACTACACAGAGTTAACTTAGCGTCTCTAGACATCATCCTTCAGAATTTCTTATACCTGTTCCGTACTACATATAAGAAAATATTTGTGTGGTCTACACCTTAGAGCTCAAGAGTTATTATTTCATATCAACTATTCTCAAACCGAGAACTACAAGGTGTGATAAACAAAGATACAAATTGCAATTGGTGTCGCTCATTCTCACTGCCTGATCATTATAAATGATTTAAAACTAAATTTTTCCAACTTACACTTTGGAAATTTTTCTTGAACTAAAGAAATTACTGACACTAGAAAATAAGGATGAAAAAATGCTTCGCCCTAATGTGCTGGGAAAGATAAACTACCTCGCATATAAATAAAAATAAAATAAATGTAAAATGTCCTAAGATTCTATAACTTTCCCAATAGCGATTGCAATAGGGCTTCTTCGGATACTGGCGTGCGTTATAAAAACAGAAAATCGTCCATCAGCGAAATAAAGAAAATGAAGGCATGTACCACCCTTTCACCACAAGTTGACAACAGAAAAAAGTTATAAAACACGCAGTTACTGAGTATCTCACGTATAAGATGGAAATTTGGTCAAGTTTAATTGTATAACCTCAGTATTGCATTATGAGAAATTTCGTGACAGTAAGGAAAAACTTTCTCCGTACCACAGTTTCCACTTCTGACATCCATTGAATCAGAACTTGAAAAGTAGTCATTGATAAGGTTTATGGATCTAGAAAATTAGGAAAAAGCTATCAAGTATCTATTAAATGTGAGGACTTGCCCAACATGGTATAAAGAAAGTCCCGATCACAGAAGCAATTAAAACTGGTTTATAACACAAATGAAACTAAAAAAGGGAAGAAAGTCGAGATGGAACAAAGGAAGGCCACCAACCTAAAATTTGGAGATAGCTTTTGTTTAAACGATTATGTCTATTATTCTATACAAAGGATAGGACTGTCACTGCCACAGTGTATAGTTAACTTCAGAATTTGAAGCTAACTCAGCCTTAGTGTTCCGAGTTACTTTCAATGCTGTTTCGAACTTAAACTCTATTTTTCCATTTTACTCCGAGTTGAAGTATCTTGTCACTTTTTTCCAAGATTGTGTCTATTTCCGACTAGCTAGAATTCCCGTGATAGTTGACTTTCAATCTGCGAGGCTTCTTCGCTCTGAGGCTGTCTTTTCCCAGCAACCACAAATGAGGCCGGTCCACATAAGTGATGTCTGAGATGTGTCACCTGTTAGACCGCGACGATTACCTTCTTCTACGGTTGATAGAAAAACTTCCATCTCCTGACCTTTTAGATCGTCAAAGGCTTCTTTGCCGTACCAAATTTCCCAGAACAAGATCCCGAGGGAGTAAATCTCTGAAGAGGCATTGTAGTTTCTATTTCGTACAGAAATCTTCTATTTCGGAAGGTGAAGAAATGCATCACACTTTGATCCATGCTCGATGGTCAGCTGCCTACTGAGGGAGATGTTGCTCAGCTTAACATCACGGAGATTGGAACTGTCAAGCTATGCCGTAAAATAGCAAAAAAAATTTAATTAAAAATTTAAAGAAACTAGATAAACAGTGGTTTTATCTTGATGGACTAACATTTCGATAGAATACACTGAATCTTACCTAAAGTAATAGAATAGAACAGGGCATAAGAGGTGTTAGCAACTGAGTTGATAACGGAAATTGGCCACCGTCAGGAGTTTGAAAGCTGACTTCATAAGTTGAATGAAAAGCGCTTGTTGATACCCTGGGGGTCAAGAGTGCCGGTTTGAATAATAATCTTTTGTTCTAAACTTTTGCGGCTTTCCGAACTGCCTAGATATAGGGAAAAGGCCATAAATTGCCGTATGCTACTTAGAATGATTAGGGAGATTAAGCGTCTAGCGACTGGTTTGGATTTGTCATTGTCATTTCTTTTCTGCGTCGCGAAGGTGTTCTTGGAATCGGTCACCTAGTCGTCTTCCTGTTTCACCAATGTGTAACTTTTTGCAATAAGTGCAAGTTATAAAATAGATGGTGGTGGTGCGCGTGAAGTGATCACTTCACAGTTATAATTGATTTAGCTTTTCAAAAGTTTAAGAGTCTAGTTGCAAGCCATTTGGCCTGGCTAAGTCGAGATCAAAATATACTTAAAGACAGCCCATAAGCCTAAATTTGAAAGTGACGCGGAAGTCCTTGAACGAAAAAAGCTCTGAGCACACAGGAGAGAGAAATAATCCAACCCTTTTTTCTGCGTGTTGTAGACCTTGAAAGTCTTATGAGAGCTATATTTGTGTCCACGTTCTATATAGTTTCTAAATGTATTACTTTTTCCTTGTGTGTAAAATCAGTTGAAAACAAAACTTTTTATTTCAAATAAAATATTTCCCTACCGAAACATTTTCTAACCGAAGGTCACCGTGAACACTTCCGTCAACCATGCCATAAATGGACAGCAGTGCTTCGACGACTTGGGCCGCCCAGCGAATCAAACCCATCGTAGCTACAAGATTCTTCGCAGGACAATTTCCGGGCTGATCGATCAGATAGTACTTTAAATCAACTCCTGGACACTCAGATACAAAAGCTACTTCTAAACCTCCTGGGAACTTTCCTGAAAACAGCACCATAGAACGTGACAATGTGAGGATGGCAAAGCCTCCTGTGAAGTACACAACAAATTCAAGGAATACGTGAATAACTTTCAACTTCGATACCTGGTAGGAGTGACGGCAAAATAACTATAATAAATTGTGAATATATGAAAATCATATATATGAATTGAGGTTTAGGAAATAAATATGAAAGCGATATTCGCAGTAATGAACACCACTCAAGCAGTAGTGAAAATAAGGCCCGAAAAAAATTAAGGCCTGTACGGGATTTGAACCCATATCTATGCGGTGGCGGATTATTACAAATCAGTGCAATGACCAGCTCTCAGTTGGCTTGTAAGGTCGGTAGGTAGAGCACTGCACCGGTAAAGTTAATTCCAGGACGAATCGAACAGAACTGTACAACACATCTATTGAAGTGACCTGGGTAGCATAACGCGTAGGTGTTCTGAATCCTAAAAAGACAAGTTTATTTTGTTGGTTGAGTGTTCGATAAAAAATTGTTTGGTTATTAGTTAACTTGTACCTGAAGATTGCTTCGTCTGCCTAGCACTTATTGATATTGCTGCTGGTCAGCAGTTCCCTGTGCACTTTGAAAGTTATTTGGCCACTTGGCGAGTACCTTCCCTTGGAAATGCACCCTTGATAGAACCCGGGGTCCATTGGTCGCTTCAAGTAGACATCATCGTTGACATCCCAAGAAAGATCATCCCAGGAGAGCCGCATGCACCGGATTTCCATTGAACCAAACAACGTGAGCTCACCGCGCAAACGCTTGCATTTGTCTCTACAAGGCTTTGTTACGGGAAAATTTAATGACTTTTCCCGTGTGTGTTATTCGGAACATATTTATTCGTAAACTTTCACATTTAACCATTTCAAGTCCTTTCATTTTAATAAATCAAAAAATGCATAAAAAAACCACAGTAGCTTTTGAATAGATTTTTGTTGTTACTCGCTTTCATCATATGCACCTGCTTGTCGGCACTTTTGTTATTTATTACATGGTTTTTTTTAGGTAAATATAAGTGTTAATGGTCTTTCTGGAAACATTGGTTTTCATGGTAGATAGCAGCTGAGTTTGTACTCGTAAATCTAATTTCTTTTCATGCGATGGTTTCCAAACCAATATTGCATAAATAAGCAGAAACTTTTAATTGCTTTTCCGTTTTTTATTTCCTGAGCTGCGCTACTGCAATTAAGATAAGTATTGTTTTCTATATCAGAGCTGTAAAATCGCACCTAGGTTTCCTACTTTAATGGCCTAGAGTTTATTGCATCCGTCTTTTTATTTTGAGATTCTTTCCGTCGTAGAAACAGATGGAATATTTAAGTAGTTTTCGTTTAACTTCAAAGAGACTTTTTTTCCGCTCCTTTGTGTCCTTATTCAAATATTGCGATTTGTGTAACAATGGCACTTCACACCAGTTACTTCTTAAGCAAGTACCTTGTACAGCTTTGATGATTACAAACTAGAGTATGCTAGAGGTCATGTCGCTTGTTGGCCTGACCTAGAATAAAAGTACTGTGGAACCAAAGATTGTCTTATCCTTGACGTCCGTATAAGCTCGCTCGAAGCAGATCTCCGTGTACCAGGAAATCGTGACGAGTTTCCGTTCTCGCTGCCAAGTCGTCTCTACAGAGTTATTTCCCCCAGTTATTATTGTGCCGTCCGCGAAGATTCAGTCCTCCAGTTTGAGAAAACGTATCGTCACAGCTTGTAGCGAGCTTCAGAGTCCTTCTTGCTTTGCGTTTCCTCTATAAGTTGGTGACAAAGTTTTACATCGGCTGCAAAAAGCATGGGGATTCTCGCTTGCAGGTCATTCAGGGTGTTTACGGCTAGCTCCAATTGCCCTTCGACCAGTGGCTTTAGCGTCTCAAAGGTTGCAACTTTCCCTAGAAACTTTTGTGCCATGATTCGTACGAACTCAGCACGATCTTTACTGTATGACCTCTTCTTTTTACCTTCTTTGATGGCGTTGGCAATAGATTTAATTCCAACAATCGGAAGAGCAAGCAGTGTTACTGGAACAGCCAAGGTAGCTCCAACAATAAGAGCTGTAACCATGAAAGGAATCGCTATCAGTCCAAGAAAAAGTTTACTTTCAACTGGGAGCGAAAAGTTGTCAATGCTGTTGAAAACTTGATCCTCTACACTTTCGCTTGCTGTTTCTTCCTCAATATATACTTGTATTTGTGAAACATTGACATCCACGTTGCGAAGCTCTTTCTTCAGATAGTTGTATTTTTCGAGGAACTCTTTGATCAGTGATTACCGTGCCTCCCCAAATCTTTGCTGCTCTTCCTCCCATTCTTTAATCAATATCTGTAGTCTTCCCAGAAGAAGCTTAACAAGGGCAGCCTCGGTAACTTGCCATGACTTCTCGACAGCTGGAAGTTCGTCAGAGTTCCACTTACAAAATATCTCTACCACTTGAGGAGTCTGTAGGTGGTCGATTAAGGTGTTGATGGCCTGACAAGTCTGTCTATCAAGATATCGCTTCATTTCTTCCTGCGATGACTCCTGCTCCACTTGAAGTTTTCTCAGCCTCTCTATCACAGCATTTAATCTATCTCTCGCAGCCACATGGTCATTGGAGATGTTTCTTAAAAATGTATCCATCAGCCAGATCATTCGAGACAGTAAAAGATCTAGCCAGCTGTACAGATTAAGGAAGAATCAAATAAAGTTGCCCGTTAAACGCACCACGAAGGTTGATGTTTCTTAATTCTATACCACGGGTACACAATTTCCCCGATTTCTCTAGGAAAAGTTTGAATAAGCCCCTGGTTTTTTCGAACATGGCCGTTCACCCATCTATTCCACGTATATTTTGCAGACTTGACATGAACAAATTCTGATATTTGACCTATGTGAGGCGCGGATTCTGTAAGATACTTTATCTCTGGAGCCTTTCCTTTTTCTTTATAGTGTATCCTTATCCTTTTCTCTCTTCCATATTTCAATTCACAAATTGTAGATGATGTACTCAGAACTGAAAATGGCAAAAGCTCTTCACCAAGAATTAGGTTCAACATGGTGCTTTTGCCTGCACTGGTCTCCCCTAAGCGTAATTAAAAAGGCAAAATGATCATTGCTTAAATCCTAAATCTCAAGTTCTTCCTTAAAAAATCAATATTAGTTTGAAATTTTTACCATAAGCAAAATACAATTGCCCTAGTCTTCCGCCCATTGTTCGAGAGTTCGAGTTATTCGACGCAATCTTTCCGGTTTTAAAGGACAAATCCTCACAATTCGTTAGCGTCCTGGCCAAGAAGATTTTTGATACTCCTCTTTGTCACTGTTTTACCGGCTTTCTTCGTATCAAGAAATGGGCCATTGTTGTGGATTAAATTCGACTTCACAAGTTCAAACAAAAGCCTTTTGTTGTTTGTTGCGCTGAGGAAATTGTGCCGAGACTCGGCGAAGATGAATTTCAAATCGTCGCAAAATTGTCGGCGTGTCAAATTAGCGGCACTTGGGGAGAGGGGTTGGGAAAGTTGCTCATAAAGGTGCTGTTCACACAGGGGTACCCAAGGGAGAAAATGCCCTTCACTATACTTGGTCTCTAAGTATATTTTTTTCATCAGCGAACCAGTTGATTATAAATTTATTAACACGATAAGGATGCTTTGTTGTTAACAACATTTACCCTAAACCCTAAGCATTCATGTGTTTAGTATGATCATGACTGATCAAAGCACCTCAGTGGTTTGGGCAAGGTATTATATTAAAGATATTCACCTGCTACAAGAACAACACAATCTCTGTCTTCCATTCTTTTCATTCTTGTCTTGATTTTTGAAAGGACGTCGCCCTCGCTTGTTTTCAACAAATCAAGAAAAGTAGCGTCGAGACCCCGTATTTCCCTCTCCACCGATGTTTTTGCATCCTTTACTTGGAATGCTCGAATTCTGCATTAAATCAATAATCGGCGATGTCATCTGCCTCATCCAATTTCCGTCTGATGGCTTCCATTTTTTTATTCCAAAAGAAACTGTGGAAAATTTAATACACGGCGCCCAGTAGAGAAGGAATATTCAATTTTTGGGATTGTTTTCCAAGGTCTACATTTCTAGAATCGTCACGTGACGACTTACGGTAAACAAAGTTTCATATCAAGTTTAGGTTTAATGAAAAGCGACCTTTAAGCAGCCAGGTCGCCCTAGAATCTGATAACATAGATATTTCGAGCGAAAATACTAGCGTTACCAACCGCTTTCCTCTTCTAAGTTACCAACCCACGGCTGTTTTTAAGTAAAATAAAAGTTTTATCTTGTCGTTGTTGCATCAGCCTCTAAAAGAACTATACCTTGAAAAAACCATATGTTCTTTTTCAATTTACCGAAATCAAACATTCCAAAGCTATTTAGCGTAAGTCAACCGTGAATCCCTTGTTGAAAACCGCATACGACCAAAAGTTTTTGGAATTCTCTTATTTATAAACATGGACCGAAAAGCAAAGAGAGATAACAAGGTTTTTTCGATGATTTTAGTTTGTAGGAAATTGCTTCTGATTGCTATTAGTCTTGCAGAGTTTAACCATTTCATCGGCTGGCCGCTCGTGGTGATGACAGACATCTCTTTCAACCGTGACATACAAATAGTCTTTACATGTCAATGACCTAATTTCCCCTCTTGCATTACGGATTGAAGTGGAGTCACATCGTGTCAATCAATTTACCAGCCGGTTTTGAATACTGATACATATTGGAATATAACTATTTGTAAAGAAACCACAAAGGACAGCTATCAAAAAGAGACTTGCAAATTCATTCTACCCAGCGGTGCCTCTGACAATGTGTAACGACAGGGACTTTGCCCTATTCCCAGAAAAACCATCACGGTTTTCTCAGAATTAGTCACATATGAAATGCAATGAGCAATTGATTATCTTTGCATTTAAACCTTTTCCATTACCACCAAAACTAAAATGATGTGAGATACAGTTTAGTCGAGTTGATTGTTCAACTTGAGGAAATCACGCTAACAAGACGGCTGTAGCCCGGTGATTCATGCTAATAATTGATTCATTCGAACGACCGTGACGCGGTATGCGTATTATGCTCTTTGCAGACTGAATTGCTGCCTATTCTTCTTACTTCATAAATGCAACATAAAGGCACTTTTTAAAAATCTTACGAGAAGCTTAAGAAGGATTCACCGTTGAAGTTGCCCCCGATAATTTCAAAGCGCCAACTGTCTGAGAAGAGCATTATGGTCTGTTAACATATCAAGTGATCGCGTTCAGGAGAAAATCTGGTCGTGGTTTTACCTTCCGAGTTTTGTGGCGCATGCAAGGGATTTTCCAGAGGCACAGCGACTTCGAAACAGCCGTTAAGCACCATTATAGGCTGGTAAATGGTGATTAGGATTTGAAGAACGTAATATTACGAGTGGTTTTAAAAGACGCAAACTTGCATTGGGTATTATCTGACGCCATTTAAAAAAATACACCGCTGTTGACGCGACTTCTCGAGAATTTTGTCAAAAGTGCACGATGTCTAAGGGGCTGGAGAAAGTGGATACCATAAACAATATAAAAAAAGCTTGCAAATTATTTGATTCTTTCGGCCTTTCAACAGAAGGCTTAAATACACTAGATGAGATGAAAAACAAACTTCGTCAACATTTAAAGGGGCTGGAAGAGACTTCGTCGCGAAAGATTGGAAAGGTATGTAATCAAAATGACACTCTCTAAGTTCTGGCATCACAGATATATGTGCAGAATATGGTAAATTATCCGACTATAAGCTGTCGAAGTACACATTGTGTCGCTTGTTCTGCTGCTTTTAAGCAAATTTGTCCATTTTTAATCTTGCGTAACATTTAGAATGGTTCAAGATCGTAATGCGGTAAAAATTCAATTAAAATATCAACACTGACCACAACGCACGAAAGTGTAGACGGAAAACCATAGCTTCTGCAAGGAATCATTACGATCATTGACTAATAAACATGTGCAGTCAACCCGTAAATACCAAAATGGCTGCTTACCGAACGATTGTGGGCCATCATCCACACGAATATCAAAGCCCGTATGCTTAACTATCATGGTTCGAAACTATGTTTAGTTTTGTACTCCTTAAAGTCTTTGTGAACTGTTAGATAGCGAGAAAAAATCGGAAAACATTACCATGAAATGCGTGATCAAGAATGAGGCAAAGCAAGAATGTATCAATACCGCTATGCCATTACCAGAGTTTTTTTTTCAGTGCTTGTTTCGTTTGGTTCTCCAGACTATAGATCGATAACTTTATTTCATTTTTATTCAACAATTATGTAAGACCTATCGGCTTGCAGCAGTAGTGACGATTTCAGTCCTTTTTTAAACTCTGAAGTCTTCTCATTCTCGGAAAGAATAATCTGCTAAATTTGCTGATAGTAAAGGGCATCTTATCTCCCCATAAGAGGTTTGTTCATAAATAATAGTTTTTTTCAAAATTATCATTGTGAATGAAGAACGTGGTCGAAGTGATATTTTCGACACGGAATTTAGACAGACTGTACAATCGTTTTATTTATGTGTTCCATGGAATATTTAGAAGAATCGCTTGCGGGTCAAGGGGGACCGGTGCTTGCTCGCAGAAAGCTGGACCAATTTAAATAAGTAGTGACTGTGACTAGTTGTGGTATAGACACACGGCTTCATCTGCCACAAATATAAGACCCAAATATAAAACCCTGATATTAAAAAAGATAACTTCTCAATAAGAGGAATAGATAATATTGAAAGGTTCTACAATCACGCTTTAAGTATCTGAGAAAAGTATAATTCCCAAGTGCATGCTACACTATATGGAATACAGTTCCCAACAAAACCTCCTTCCCTTGATTTAAATGAATGAGAGCACAGACCCCTTACTCCAAAATTAGCATCCTAAACACTTATGCAAGTTCCAAGGGAAAAACAAGAGAAAAGAAATAGAACTATTGTGAATGTTGCTGCAGATGTGGTATATTCTATTTCGTTATTATCCAGGCTACTTAGCAATATAGGTACTCGTACTATTTAAATCACTTTCAAACTGAAACGTCAGTTTGAAGCAGCACAATCTAGATGAAATTACCTTTGATCTGCTCATCATGAATGGCCGACAAAAGCAATGCATCGATCACTTCTTTACTGTTTCTCTTCATACCACGAAGGAGTTTTTGTGCCGCTGTGAAATAAATTCTGTTAGCTTTTGCTATAAAGCGGATTTAAATGTGCAGCGTGAATGTGGACAACGGTTACTGGAGAAAAAAGACTCTAATATAATACGGAAAGAAAAGTTAAAATCTGCAACAATATCTACACGTATGTCGGCATATACCGCTTTGGTAGCGGTTTCCCAATCACAGCCCAACAGTGCATCAAGTTAAGCAGAGGTTGCTCACGACATAGTCATAAGTACTTATATGTGAGCACAACCGTCTTTTTCGCTATCGGTCGACCAATAAATCCTACAGCACTTACCGTAGAGGACACAAGTTGCCAGTTTGGTTCGGTATCTGCCAAAAGGCAAATCACTTCACTAATAGATATTGGACGTCATAGAATACATTTCCGGACATGCTGATTGCTATCCTTGTCAAATAACGGGTTCATGTTGAGTCTATAGGCAACATTGACAACATTATGACCTGAGTCTTGTTCAAGTCAGCTGGAAAGGTCGATGTGATGAAAACAAAGATTTTGTCGCTTGCCCTGCCGGCTGTTCTTCCTTTTGCGATTCTTTTTTTTTTTATAATATCAACATTATCATAAATGAATTATGATATTGCTGATACGAAGGAAGTACAAATTTTTTCAGAATTACCACGAAATGTGTCATAAAATACACTGTATAAACTTCTCTCCTTGCGTCAGGTCTATTGTGAAATCGGCAACGCGTAATGGTCTCCAAAAATTTAACCATTAAAAAAATTAACCATAGCTATACAAATTACAACGTCTGAAAATATACCTCAGAGGAGAGAAGTCGTTGTCAGTGGAGATGGAAATTGTTTTTACCGAGCTGTGGGTCTATGGAAGGATAAAATAAGCAATGAAAAACATGAGAAAAATCTCCAGTTCGAGTGGTAGTTTGTTTGAGAAAAATCCGAAGGTTTTTGAGCTGCTGCTTTTCTTTTCGAACTCCTTGGAGGATCTTGTCAGGAAAAGCGAGATCACAGGAGCTCTAGCAGAAACTGTGGGGATATACTCCGTTGTGCATCCCTCCTTAAGCGACCCATCTGGTTCAGTTTTGAGCCGATTATCAACCCTGGTTCATTCTCATTCATCGCAACAAAGAAGTAACGAAAGTGTTTAATCGTTTTAATGTATCACGGTAGAATTTAATGCTCAAGCACTCAATTTCAAGTGGACTTAACTAACGTAAATAAAACTGAAAAGGATTTATTGAGTTATTTCGCTATGGCGATCTACAGCTGATATTTCTAAATTTTGAAACCATTACGCGAACTCAATTTTAAATAAACCTTACGCATGAAAAAAGTTACACGGTAGATTTTATTACATAACATTTTACGCTTGCCTTATATCAACATAACCCAATGTCGGAAACTCGATAATAGCATAGGGCTTTTAATGTTTATTTTGTCACGAACTGCCAGTCGTTGAAGGCGTTTATTTTTATCTGAATGGCAAAGATCACGTTATTCCACGTGTTATTGTGAAATAGAGTACGTTTGTTATTTTTCTGTCAGCAATATCGTTTTAGCCAATCAGCTCATGTTTATTCAAGGTGTGCCATAGATTAGGGTTCGCTCGATTGATGCCAGTGAGAGGTGGATTATTTTTGTAGGAGAAAAGAAAAAACTGTGATTAAAAAAAACCTGAAAGTGAAGACTGAGGACGTTGTGGGCCTTCTTAACCTATTCCCCACACCAGTGGCACCTCCGACGGGACTATCAAGAATCTAAACCGTGACTAAAATGGAGGAAAAGCAAAAGGAACTCGAGACAGAATTGCAACTACTAGCACTTACTCGCTCCAAGACTGCTGCAATCGTGGACAAGGGCAACCTCAACAAAATCCTTCGTCACAAGGAAATTTTGAAGAAAATCGTGAATGCCATCGAAGATCTCAAGGTAGACATCGAAAAAGCCAAGCTTGAGGCTGGAGAAATCGTCGAGAATGTGCAGAAATGGGGAGCAACAATAGAACAACGCACCGACGAAGCAGATTTGGAGATATCTGATTTAAGCGTGAGAAGGAGAAAACTTTGCTCGATCGGCAACGAGAGGAAGAACTAGAGTTTGAAAAACTAAAACTTGAGCAAAAGGCGAAAATTCAACAAACAGAGCAAGCCGCCGCAAAGCCAGCCAGCAAAAGCAACGTGAAAATGCCAAAACTAATCATCACAAAATACGACGGCACCTATGAGAAGTGGCTCTCGTTTTGGAACAAGTTTGAAGCTGAAATTGATTCATCTGATCTGCCAGCGTCACAAAATTCGCTCATCTGAAAGAATTGCTGGAAAGTAATGTTTGCGAATCAATCGACGACCTTCCCTTTACTTCTGAAGGCTACCGGCGCGCTAAGAATATTCTGACTTCAAATTACGGCAAGATAAGCAAGATTGTAAGGGCATACATCGACAACTTGAATGCCTTGCCAGTGTTAACAGGATCACAGCCAAGCAAAATTCAATAAATTTTGCCAGACTTTGAACTACAATGTTCAATCTCTTGAGACGCTGGGTAAAACTTTCGTCTTGTTTTTCTATGGTGCGTGGTGTGCTTGATAAGCTGCCGGGAATCAAAGCCGAACTCGTGAGTGGAAAAGTAGGATGGCAAGACTGGGGATTCACGGAACTAATACGAGCTCTAGAAGAATGGAAGGCAATTCATCCACTGGAATTAGCTGAGAAAGCTAGCGGAAAACCTCAGGCCCCGCCGCCGCCTCGTCCGCCTCGCCACAGAAGTTTCTACGCGAACCAGCCCGCGAGCGACACGCGTGTGTTTATTGTGATTGCGTGACGCACAGATCTTGGGAGTGCGATAAAATCACGTCGCTTGCCGAACGCCGTCAAATTTTGCAGAATAAACGGTTGTGTTTTAACTGCACTGGGCCCAAACACAGCGCAAACAACTGCTCTATTAGAGCTTCCTGTGTACACTGCAAGCAAAAGCACCACTCGTCTATCTGTGACAGACAAGTAAGAGCAAGTCAGCCTAGAAATAATGCTGGAGTCGCATTGACAGCAACACAAGACGGGGAGAAGGTTTGCCATCCTATAGTTCTTGTCAAAGTAAATGGCGTAACCTGTAGAGCATTACTGGATACCGGCGCAACCGTTTCTTACGCCTCTGGATACCTCTTAGATAGGCTGAAGCTGAGACCAACACGTATGCACACACGCCGTATTCAAACCATCGTGGGAGTGGTTACAAAACGAAGCGAGATCTTCAACGTTCAAGCGAGCGACACGGAAGAAAAGTATGCCATTCCACTGAGCGTGACGAGAATTGACCGTGCCGAATTGCTGTCTGTTGAAAACCCAAATTATGCAGTAATGATAAGCAAGTACCCACATCTGAAGGGAGTGTACATGGAGGACACAGACTTGAAGAAGATGCTTCCTGTCCATGTTATTCTTGGAGCGAGTGACTATGCGCGAATAAAGACCTGCGAATCCCAGCGAACTGGAGCTATGGGTGAACCAGTGGCAGAATATACTCGCTTTGGGTGGACCACCATGTCACCAGGGACAGAGACAGACCTACACAGCATGTTCCTAGCGCAAACGGCCTCAAACGATTATGAAGAGCTGTATAGAATGGACGTCCTTGGACTTGAAGACGCACCTAGTGGTGACCAAAGCGTTGTCTACGCAGAGTTTCGTGAACAGCTTAGTCGCAGTCCTGATGGGTGGTACGAAGCACGCCTTCCTTGGAAAGGAGACCACCCTCCCCTACCTTCGAATGAATCTGGGAGCTTGAAACGCCTGGGAAGTCTAGTACAACGTCTAAAGAAAACAGGTCGTCTGGACGAATACGATGCGATAATCCAGGAGCAACTGCGCCAAGGAATTGTGGAAGAGGCAGACATGCCAGCCAGTGGGAAAGAATTTTACATACCCCACAAAGCTGTGGTGAGGGAGAATATAGAGTCGACCAAGATGCGGGTAGTCTACAATGCCTCAGCCAAAGCCCATAGCTCCGCGCCCTCACTAAATGACTGTTTGGAGGTTGGACCGCCGCTCCAAAATAAACTTTGGAAGGTTCTAGTGCGGGGAAGATTCCATCCTGTGGCTCTCGCTGGTGATATCCGCAAAGCCTTTCTCCAAGTGAGAATTCATGTACAAGACCGAGATGCTCTTCGGTTCCATTGGTTAGAAGCTAAAGATCCACAGCGAATTCGGACTTACAGATTCACTAGAGCACTCTTTGGCTTGGGACCCTAGCCTTTCCTGCTAGGAGGTGTGATCCAACAGCATCTGAACACTTGCCGAGATGAACATCCCAAGTGCGTGGAAGAGATTGAGCGTGAGCTATATGTGGATGACATATTATCTGGTGGACCTACTACCGAAGAAGTGAAACAGAAGAAAGCCACAACAACTGAGATATTTGCCCAAGCTACTTTCCATTTGCACAAGTGGCACTCGAATGTGAAAGAGCTGGAACTGGATGACGTACCCGAAGACAATGCGAAAGAACTGGAGCCGGTTACAGTGAATGAGCACGAAGACGACTTAAGCTACGCGAAGCAACAGCTGGGCGTTCAATCTAGACAGTGTGGACTCCTGGGATTGAAGTGGAACAAGTTATCTGACGAAATTGGGGTCCCTTTTCCCGCGAACGTTGCTCAACCGACGAAAAGAGGGATCCTGGGAAAGGTGGCTAAGATCTATGACCCCTTAGGATTAGCCGCACCTACCACTCTACAAGGAAAGCTGCTATATCGTGAGGCTTGTGAAGAGAAATGCGCATGGGACGCGCCGCTATCTGCAGAGCTAGTTCAGCAGTGGAAGAAGTGGGAGAGTTGTTTACCTCAGCAAATTAACTGCCCAAGAGCACTGACGAGTGCTCAACAGCCTATCGAGAACATCGAGCTTCATGCCTTTGGAGACGCTAGCGGAAAGGGCGTCGCGGCTGCCGTGTACGCCGTCGTCAAACAGCCGACTTCAGTAAACCAGGGCCTCGTCACAGCAAAGGCAAGACTGGCGAAGCAAGGGTTGACAATACCTCGCCGCGAACTAGTCTCGGGTCACATGGCCGTGAATCTTCTAAGCAACGTACAAGATGCGCTACAAGGGTTTCCTGTATCCTCCCTACACTGTTGGCTCGATAGCAGCGTCGCACTACACTGGATACGCGGGAATGGAGACTTCAAGCAATTCGTGGCAAATCGTGTCCGAAAGATTAGAGAGCATGGTGACATTACGTGGAGACACGTACCAACTAAGGATAATCCTGCCGACCTTGCTAGCCGCGGTGGACCAGTCACAGAAGAGAAACAACTATGGTGGAAGGGACCAGCATGGCTCAGTGATCCTAGAGCATGGCCCCTAGACCTTGTTACCGTACCCACAGCAGAATCCAACGCAGAAGCCAAAGTGATAAAGGAAGTCTTAGCCACAGCCCTATCATCAGAAGACGAGTTCAGTGTGCGCATGGGTGTCCAGGTTCCTAACTAATTCCAGAAACCCGAAGCCAAGAAGAGTGAAAGGACCGCCGACCACCGATGAAATGAAGTACCAGGAAACCTGGTGGACCAGACGAGCTCAAGAGGAAGGCAGAAGTTCGAAGAATTTCGAGGCAGACAAGTTACAGCTTAACTTGCAACCAGACGAGAACGGAATAATGGAGTGTAGAGGACGAATCGTCGGTGCATACCCTATCTACCTTCCTGATGGTGACGCATTCACACACAAGCTTGTTCAACGAGCGCATCTAGCGACCCTTCATGGGGGAGTTACACTCCCAATGACCAAAGTTCGGGAGACTCACTGGATCCCTCGCCTGAGAAAACTTACCAAGAAGGTCATTAAAAGCTGTTGGGGTTGCAAGAGATTTCGAGCTCAAGCCTACCAGTCCCCACCGCCAGGCAATCTACCAACGACCAGAACCCAAGGAGTGACACCCTACGAAACCATCGGTGTTGACTTTGCTGGGCCCATAAAATATCAGGTGACAAAGAAGATGGAAGGTAAAGCCTACCTAGCCTTGTACGTCTGCGGTCTTACCAGAGAGGTGTGCCTCGATCTACTTCCGAGCTTAGAAACAAGCAAGTTCCTCGCAAGTCTGAAAGGGTTTATAGCCAGACGTGGACGCCCTCGCGTAATCTACTCAGATAACGGAAGCACGTTTAAAGCAGCAGCGGATTGGCTGAGGAAAGCCATGAAAGATGAGGAGTTTCACACCTGCCTTTCAAAGCTGGACATAGCCTGGAGATTCAACCTTAGCCGAGCTCCCTGGTGGGGTGGCCAGTTTGAGAGGCTGATAGGCGTGTTCAAGTCTGCCTTCCGGAAAGCAGTGGGGAACGGAACCTTATCCTGGGGCGAATTATCGGACGTTGTGCTTAACGTTGAAATTGCCATGAACGGACGTCCCCTGAGTTATTTGGAAGAGGACGTCGAATTGCCAGCACTCACTCCAAGCTCCATGCTGCACCTTCGGCCGAGCCAACTCCCAGAGCTAAATGCCTACCACATTGAGGAACCAGATCTAAGGAAAAGAGCCAAGTATCTCTATCGGTGCAAAGAAGCGATGTGGTCCAGGTGGACAAGAGAATACGTGAGAAGCCTACGTGAGCGGCACAGCAGGAGCGGAGTGAAACAGACCTCCCACCCCTCAGTGGGGGAAGTGGTGATAATTCAGGACGAGTCTCGGAACCGTAACTCATGGAAGCTAGGGATCGTGGAAAGGCTGATCGTGGGACGTGACGGAATCGTACGTGGAGCTAAGTTACGAGCTGGGAAAGGAGTCTTGGAACGAGCAGTGCAGCACCTGTACCCTCTCGAGCTGTCCTGCGACAGAACAGATGCAAGGTTGAATCCTGAGGCCGAACCCTATCGGCCAAGGCGGGATGCGGCAGTCGCAGCAAGACTCCGTATTGCAGATGCTGCTCAGGAAGCAGAGCCGTGAGAACTGTGAAACCAGAACTTCCTCAGGACGAGCAATCAAAAGAAAAAAAAAAACTTTCAGAACATTAAGGACGTATCCATTAACCTTTTTGTTATGATTTCAAGTGATTAAGCCTAGTGACATTCAAAGAACGCTGAACTGTGATTCAACGTGAACACTGTGGACAATGGAATCATTGAACTATGTGATTTGTTCTTTAAGACTTTTCTTCGTTTTCAAATTGTTTAGCGTACTTAGGTTGAAGCAGTCTCCTTCGTTTACATGTACTTCCTTGTCGAAAGCACATGGGGGAGTGTGTCGGAAACTCGATAATAGCATAGGGCTTTTAATGTTTATTTTGTCACGAACTGCCAGTCTTTGAAGGCGTTTATTTTTATCTGAATGGCAAAGATCACGTTATTCCACGTGTTATTGTGAAATAGAGTACGTTTGTTATTTTTCTGTCAGCAATATCTTTTTAGCCAATCAGCTCATGTTTATTCAAGGTGTGCTATAGATTAGGGTTCGCTCGATTGATGCCAGTGAGAGGTGGATTATTTTTGTAGGAGAAAAGAAAAAACTGTGATTAAAAAAAACCTGAAAGTGAAGACTGAGGACGTTGTGGGCCTTCTTAACCTATTCCCCACACCAAATCCATTTCTGAAAAAACAGCGAGGAAAAGCGATGATTTCATCAAAATCTTTTTTTTTTTTGGACGACGAAACAAGTTTTCGCCATTCATTTTTCTCTGGCGACCTGCAATGTTTGCAATGGTCCGATCACTGGCAACTCATTTATTCTGCGTTGTGGTCATGACGGAAATATATGATTGACTATCAGCCGGAAATCCGTCGACAGGCGGTCATGCGTGGCAACGCTTGTCAACGTTTCAGATGGTTGATGACCCGCAGGAATATTTATAACACTTTCCGAAATCATGACAAACTGAAGACAAATTACAAGCACAAACACGGCAGAAGTCGTTCCGCGATTATTCCCTTATCGGCCTGCCCTTCCTGATTATCTTCTTAGGAGCTTAGTTCGTGAAAGTCATCCTTACTAAAACAGTTTACAAATTTCCAGTTTATTGCTTAAATTTTTAGTGTTTTAATTTCTGATATCACCCGTATTTGCGATAGCATGAAGAATATCAGGTAATTACGGTAAGGAATATTATCGCTTACGCTTAATTGGAATAGGTGGTCATACATGACATGATTACCCGTGACCTTGAATTTCCTTGACATGATTATTGTAGATGACGTTCCAGGCGCTGATCTCGAACATTTACAGTACGCTTTCAGCCAATCAGAAAAACGATACTGAGTTGAATGTACAATAATAATTGTTATCATGTGAGGCAAACCTTTATGTCACAATCGACCTTTGATTGATATAACTGAAATTTTGCACGGGAGGTTGACCGAGCTTTGAAGGGTTGTTAAGGACAGGGCAAGATCACAACACTTTACAGCGTGAAAAGAAATACACCCCTCATGACTTGCAATCTGATTGTGAAATTCTCATGAATTTAAGAGTATGTGAGAAGCGTTATGGCAGTCTGCCATCCAGGGGACATAATCATGCAAAGGGGAAAAGTTCCTCAAGATCATGCAGTGATGGCCAGTAAGGTTTTCAGAGGACAACCTCTTGCATTGTGACATCCTCACAATGTAACATTGAGGATTGCCCCACTACAAAAGTTCCCTTCAAAAAAAAAAAAAATAAATATTCTTCAAATTTCTATATTGTCCTGACCTACAATAAAACTCATGGAGATTCTTTACATCTTTAGCACTAGTCTCTGGGTCATCAGGGTTAAACCACAGAATTCAAACAAAAGCTTCATGTACTCTGTAACTGAGTCAGATCTTCTTTTTCCACATTCCAAACGATCGGAGAAGAAATTATTTGGTGAAAACGAACATTCTGAAATGTTATTTCGGCAACATATTGACGCGAAGGTTTGAAAGCGACGAAGGCTAAAATTTTCACCGTAACGTAACTTTTTTTCCCTTTATCAAAACAGCATTGAATTTTAAATTGAAGCTAGTATAAAATGGTTACTGATAAAAAGGTTTTCAATTTTTCCGGGTCTTAGTGTGAGAGAAAACCCAGATTTCTCTCTTCGTCGAAACGAGTAATGATAACGTGTGATACTTAACATTTAATGCAAAATGCAATCATTCCTGTTACTTTCCCATTAGATTAACAACCCTATCATGTCTTTTTGTAGGCCTCCACAATTATTTTAGAAGCAAGAGCTGAAAACGCACGGAAACGGGAAGAGCTTCTGAGTCTTTTTTCCGGAGCCAATGAACTTCTGAGTCACTTGAATGCGACGGAGAAAGAGTCACGCCCTTCAACACCAGATAAGGGGATCATTCGAGGGACGATGGAACATCATATCTCCCAACTTGAACAGGAAAATTTCCGTATTCTTGTTGCAGGTAAATCATAAATTTGTTCTCGGTGAGTGATTATAATGATGTCTATACTTAAGCTAAATTTTAAATGATCATCCATCAATTTTTTCCCTTGTTAAGGAGACACAGGCTCTGGAAAAAGTAGCCTTATAAATCTGATTCTTGGAGAGGAGATTCTTCCGTCTGAGTTTCTTCCAGAAAACTCAATCATTTGTGAATTGAAATACGGAAAGGAACGTAAGATTGTGTTGCACTATAAAGAAGTCGACTCTAGGAAACAAAGAAGAAGACAGAGCGTCAGTGGTGAGGAACTACAGGAGTTAAGGAAATATGTTGGGGGTGCAAATGAGAGAAAAGGCTCAATTTATGAAAAGATTGAAATTTACTGGCCGCACAAACTTTTTGAGGTAAGATTATAAAACTTGAAAATCATCTTAAGCAAGACTGCAAACTTGGTTAGAACATTAAGGGAAGCATATCGAAAAGTCACGCAATACTAGGAACCACATTTTTTATCAATCTGAATAACTCCTCACACTTGAAGCCAAAAACAATTGCCATCTATCGTAGTTATTATAATTATAATTCTGATACGAGCTCAAAATAATTCTAGTAACTTAAGCTAACTTAATCAATTTATGACATGAATGAAAGTGATCTTCGCAGTGATGTACACTACTTAGGCAGTAGTGAAAATAAGGCCTGAAAAAAAAAATTCAGGCCTGTACGGGATTTGAACCCATGACCTCTGCGATACCGGTGCAGCGCTCTACCAACTGAGCTAACAAGTCAACTGGGAGCTGGTCATGATGGTGGTTCTAAATAAACCCGTGAAGTGATGAACCACCATGAAGTGATGAACCACCATCATGACCAGCTCCCAGTTGACTTGTTAGCTCAGTTGGTAGAGTGCTGCACCGGTATCGCAGAGGTCATGGGTTCAAATCCCGTACAGGCCTGAATTTTTTTTTTTCAGGCCTTATTTTCACTTCTGCCTAAGTAGTGTACATCATTGCGAAGATCACTTTCATTCATGTCTTTATCCGCAGTTCAAATATATGACCTTCATATATTCTTAACCGTTTAATCAATTTACTTCCAATGATTCTACAGGCTCCTCTAGCTCAGTGCGATTGATAGTTACGCGTACTTTATTATACAACATCAACAACTCTTAAAACAGCTCTTAGGAAACTCGGTGATCAATTCAAAAGTTTTCAAAATAAAAGTCGCACCTTTTTTAATGACGAGTTTGTAATGTAGTTTGCAATCACTCCCCAATCTGACGCTATTTCTGCGATCTTTCCAAATCTTTTATATGGTTTCCTCTAGAAACTGGAACAAAAATTGAAGCATGCATGTTCGATGGAGCGTAGTGCGATGCAAGATACTGCCGACCCTCCAACTGAGCTTATGTATCTGTGTGGCGCCGTAAGAAACGCGTTAACTTTCACAAACCTACAATTTTTGTTTATCTCAGAAAGGGATCACCATTGTTGACAGTCCTGGTATTGGTGAAGAGGAAAGCATGGATGAAATGGTTACCCAGTATCTCACTCAAGCCTTTGCATTTGTTTATGTCATTGACACTTCAAACAGTGGAGGAGTTAACAAATACAGGGTAGGTATTGAAATAACACTGAGCTTCTTAAAATTATTATTTTTTTAACAACTTTCATTGTAATTACCGGCTACAATTTTCTTTACTTCAAAGACACAAGAGTTACTGGCAAACGGACATAAGCTAGACTAGTTCCTGGTGAAATTGTTCTTAATCTTTCTTTTGTTATCCGTTAATTTACTACTGGACGGTGCCTGTTATTGCTACTTTGCAGACGGACTGCACATCACGCCATGGCCACGGGTACTCAAAAGAGATGAAAAACCCGGCTCCCGGAATGATTACGCAAGAAAATATCAACCAATACTCGCTATATTTGTGCAAATTCATCTCCTGGCAAAAAGGTTTACCAGGATTTTATATGGGTCAGATTGGTTCATTCGTATTGCCTTCGGTTCAGAACCGAGAAAGGAAAACAACGAGGACCATTTTTCCCCATACAAAACAAACAAACAAACGATGGAAAATGAGAGAGAGAGAGGAATATTCGCCCATTGACTCCTAAATGTTTTTTGCGCCTATGCGTGAAGTTAAAAAAAGTAGAAAAACGTGAAAACAAAGCACACTCAAAGCGCAGAAAACTTTTAAAAATCGTCTTTTCCCATAGCTCTAAGGTATATGAAAGTAAGTCGCGCTGCACGGGTGTCAGCGTGTGGTGATCTCTTTTTTCGGTAACATCAACCAGAAAAGAACAATCTATAAAGTACAAGATTGATTTTTTCATTCCGTGCAAAAACTGTATGGCCAGTATTGTTGGTTGTGCAAGTGTGAGTGATCAGGGTAAAAATGTCCTTACCACTTACATTACGCTGTTCTAAAGACTATATTTGCCTTTTTTTGTTGTTGTTTTTTTTTTAATTAATTATTTTTTTTATATACTAGTGATTTTGTTCAAGCATAAAAAATTAATATCATTCAAATTCAAATGGGTCTTAATGTGATTGTTGTTGATCACATTCTCCTTAATTACAGATTGAAAAGTTGCTGCAAGACACAATGGAGAAAGTTTTTGAAAAAGGTAGTGAGGTAAGGAAAGGAGAAGGAGTCTTAGGTAATAGGAAGTTTTCTTTCTGTTCAGGCAGGTAGTAATATCCTCTCACAGAATTGTTTTCATTCCTATCAGATCTTTACCTCCGGTCACTTAAAATCGCTTTCAACGTGACAGACAAATTGTATGTTGTAATATAGATGTAGAAGTGACTTTCAGGAACGTAGAAGAAGACCAGTGCTGTAGATCTCTAGGGAGATTTTCTCCACTTAAAAGCAGAAGATTCACACTTTTTGTCAAGTTAACTTTGTAACAAGCGGAAAGTTGAGAGAACGCCGGAAAAGTTTGGAAATCAAGGGCCGAAAGTCAAATGTCTTCAAAAAATAGGTACAAACTCACTGATAAATGAAAGGATAGGTTTTTGGCCAATAGGAGGACGAGTTACTTGTAATTACTAAAAGAACTTGCACGTTTAAGAAAGCTCGAGTCGATTGACTGAAATTATCATTGTTAAAAGTTTCATCATTACGAGACATTGCTTTTTATTAATATAACATAGAATACGCCCTTGGAGCATGTATTCCAATCCAACTGTGCTCTGTTTCTGTGCAACAAGTGGGATCTTGTTCGAAGCAGTGAAAAAGCTAATCCCGATAAAGTAAAGGAAGACGTAATCATGAAGCTGAAGAAATGTTGGCCAGGTCTTGTTACAGAGGATCAAGTCTTCTTTATGTCAGTTGAGGAGGCTAAACTGGCGGCGGAATATGGAAGAGTTAGTGCCGACTTTGGGAACTTCATCAATGGTACAAGATCTATGATCTTGAACAGCTGCAAGACCAGACTGGAAATTCACTGGAGGTAACCGTTTGATTTTAGTTCTATTATTGATTAAGATAATTTTTTATGATTTAATTTAACGATAATAACCTTTCAATAACCGACGGCGAGGTCGTAACGGGAAAAACCTTAACATAAGGCCTCTTATAACTGGGTTAAAACGAGATCAGTACTCTCGGGTCAAAGTTTGAAATTTTATGTAACGCTCGAAGGGTCGAGGTTATTAAGTTTAAAGTTTACGATTTGGGTAACAAACACCTCTGAAAAAAAGAAAATAAAAATAAAAAATCTAAATTTAATTGTTATTCCCAATTCAAGCGAAACTAGTCGTTCTACATCTGGCGATACGCGCGCTCACTTATTCATTCATCTATTCAGCTCTAGGGCTACTATGCGCAAGTGACCTCTCGCGTATTCCTAAGAAATAGAGATTAATACATGCATTTGGGCGCGTAGATAAGGAATCACTCTTCAAGTGTTCCACTCAATAGCTCACGAGTGAGATGTCTTGTTGAACACGAGAAGAGAAATTTCATATCTACATATTTTGTTTATCATGTAAACACAATAGCCCTTTATTGACAAGAAGAGTCGACTTCATTAATGAATGAAATAGAAGGATTGACAATCTCCGGATAAAAAGCGTAAAGTACGTTGGCGCACTCAAGATAAAAAATATGCATTGAATCACTACAAAAACAATGGGCTAATTTTCAAAGTACAAAATTTTCAGTTACTGAATTAGTCTTTACCGACAGAAGAAATCTTTCAAGTACACGGCCAAAATCGGTCTGTAGCAAATCCTCCAAGTGTCGATTTTCGTTCTCGGCCACGAGAAATGCCATTACCAAAGCCACTGAATACCTAACTTTCGTTTTTTCTTTTCGTATTTTGGTTTTCTTTCCCTCCTAGGCGAGTTTGAATGTCACTGTCTGTAAGCGACAAGGACTTTTGGGTTTTTTAGCAGTCATAATCCGAAAGATTCCGACAAACCACCTTGGATTGAGAAAGGTGAAGGCTTTGCCGTTCATTTATAAACCTGACCAAGTGGCGCGAAAGGCGAGTGATGTGTCAGTAGCCCATTGGCGATATTAAACACTCGTGAAAAAGTATTGTATTTTTTTACGTGTGTTGTTACGGCTTTTCCCAGGGCTGGAAATCCTTGTATAACACCGTAGTTTATATGATGAAAATATTTTATTTTCGGGGAAATTGACCATCGCAGTCGGTCCATTCTAGAGACTGATGTTTTCGACGTAAAAGCATTAGACAAAGTGAAATCGATTCTGTTACAATCTATGTCTTGAAACATGACTTGTGTAAACCAATATGTTTTGCAGGCCCCTTCTTTTGTTTTAAGTGGCACCTAAGACATCCAATAAACCATGATCGGTAATGGGATCAATCTTTTTATGGCACAATAGCACCAGAAAAGATAGGAGGCAACTTGATTGACTCCAGTTATTTCTCCACTGGCTGTGGTACCTTCAAGCTATGTAAATGTCTGGAAAGAAATTTTGTTTTATTAACATCAAAAGATTAATGTGCTGATTTTCAAATTCAGAGCTGTGTTTGTGCATGTCATGTCAATCAAAGTTAAAGTTACCCTTACAAATTTTTACGGGATGCCACCATACAAATGTTCGTATTTAAGGCTCTGCAACTGTTTAAATTAGTGCGTAGCACCATGTACCTTGTATATGGGTAATCTGGGTTATTCCTGAGGCTTTGAACACCAATTTCTCTAATGTCTTAGTGCTGATTGGGTCCATCGTCGTTTTATACTCACAAAGTTGGCGAGAAAACATCTGTATCCATAGATCTGTTACATACCATAATTTCAACTCTGTCTCATAATTAAAACTGTTGCGCAGACTAGATGTTTTTAATAAACAAAAAAGATACAAAATGAAGTCGGCTATTTACTCAAAAAGTATTTCATGTGCCAGAGATTAACTGCTGCCAAGATGCTTGTCATTGAGCGTGTTTAATTTTTGATAACATTGCTAGAGGTTACTGAAGCAATAAGAAAATTTCCCACAGGCACACATAGTAAACAAGTCAAATGTTATGACTACTCACAGACTCAGAGCTAAATGAAAAGTACAAGGGTTCGGTCATTTTCTTAAACGCCAAATCCCAACAAATGGAAAAAATCCTCCTCCCGTGCGTATCTTAAATCGATCGGCTGAACTTTTAACATGCGAAGCAACTCACTCGAAACTGCTTACTTCTCGCTCTTTCCAAGATGCTTGCCAGCAACTGAACACTTTTCTTCACTAACCACATTTTCCAGTGCGAGAATTAACCTTGGACGGCAATTGTGTGATGTCTGTGAGCAATTATTTTTTGTCCACAACAAGTCAAAAGATGATGCCACGTCCGTTTCCCCAATCTCTTCTCTAATTCACTTTAGCGTTCTGGTCTTTACAAGTCTTAACAAAGGTGCGCTCGCGATCGACGATATACCAAGCAAAGAAAAAGAGAGACAAGACGACATAGTCTGGTTCGTACAAATTTACAACTCTACGCTATATAAGGATCTAAATATTTCTGTCCGATTATGGGTTTTTTAATTTTGTCAAAGTATTGCACAAAATCAACGTCACCATTCACTAGCACAACTAAGCTGTAGAAAACAGTCAAGAGATGACAATAATACTTGAGTAACTCCTTGAAGTTGACAACAATCCATTTTGACCGTTATAACTCTTCGTTAAATTAATTTAAAATTTTGATTAAAAAAGGATTTTATGGATTTATTACACTGCTGCCATCGACTCGAAATTGCCAGCCTCACCAAAACAAGTCGGACAAGTCGCTAAGAATTTTTATCGAACAGTAACATAATTCTTCCACGAGCCATGAACGCGATATTGGGCTTTGTTTCGATTTAAAAGGCTCCTTTTGGACACTCTGGAAGACGTCAAAGCCCTGAAAAACATTATCTCCACTCCTTCGCTGCAAATTTCAAACAAAAAGTGGTTCATTCACCGACTAAGAACTGTTACGGGAGAATTTGGTGAATTCTTTTGTGCGTGTGTTTGTTTGGAGCATATTTATTCGTTTTTCAATATTTTAGGCGTTTTAAATACTTGTGAGCTCATTCACTGCAAGGCTTTTAAAAAAGATGAAAGCAGACTGTAAGCTCTTTCAACTACCAACTAGTACTTTATCTAACGATTTTCTTAAATTTTTCCTTAGTTATTCCATATTAATGTCTGTTTCGAAAATTACAATAAAAGATAGGTCACCGGGCTTGCTTAACAGATATGATAGGCCAAACTTACTCCACTTATACCTGCTCTGGCACTAAACACGCGCATCCTTTTATCGATTCGCGGTACATCGTGAGTTAGCTGGAAGCAAGGGCTTTTAAAGGAAGACTTAAAATAACTTGGTAGGTAAAAGTGTCGAACGTATGGAACGCAGTTTTAAACACCATCGACTCGAAACGTTCCGCGAGTTGTTATCCCCGAGGTCATAACTTGCATTATTAAGTAACAGGCTGCGTGCACGCTTTTAGCTATATCTTTTTTTTTTTTCGATAAATTTTTTTCTTAATCTCTCTTATTTTAAATGGATAATTTGCACACCAAAATTATGCAATGAAAAACATAGGTCACCGTGCTCGTTCGAAAGCCAGGAATTCGGAATGCTCGCGCGCTCATTTGCCTGGTTACGTGATTTTTGTGCGCATTACAGGATACGCAGTACATTACGTAGGAATCAGCCTATCAGGGTCTCTAGCATCATTGTACTATGGCCATGGTGACAGATGAGGTCACATGAACTACCATTAAAATTTGCCTAACATCAACTTGACACAAATTTTCTGATGATGAAAAGGGATATTTTTGTAAGCTTTAGTTGTAAGCTACTTGGTTTTTATCCTTAAAATGAGAATATCGGCCCTTGGCATGTACCTTCAAGACGCTTCGTTGATGAGATATATGTATATCGTTGCCTTCATTCGAAGACAAAGAAAATAATTACAGATACAGCGGTGGTTTATACATACACGTTGTACGATGGTTTAAAACAAACCATGGAATAGGAGATTTATTATTTCACTATCATCTCATTTTCTGCTCATTTGCCTGTTAGTTTTAGAATCTACATACGATCTTATCTGAGCATCGTACTGATCGCATAAGGCATGCACGAAAGAAGAAAACTAAACGAAAGAAACCATGTGATTGTTGAAAGATTCTTTTGAGCTCCTAAGTTCGTTGCTAAAAAAGTAATGTTCAAAAATGGGAAAGAGATCAAAGATCAAAGGATCTGTCCATATTTTAGCATTGTGTATAGTGTAATATCGTCGCATATTTTGCGCGTTCCATTGGCCCAATATGGTTAAATGAAATAATAGTGGGATAAAAATGGTGTGTATTGGTAGCTGAAAGGAGTCATTCGATAAATCTTTTTGACTACGGACTCATCTTTCTATTGTCTTGAATCCTCCCTACCATAAATGGGAAACCCACTCTAACTGCAATTTGAAAAATCAATATCGTGTTATAAATAAAAGAAAAAGACTAGGTTTTGGTTATTCACCGTAGTGACTATATTAACGTTAAGTGTTGCTGTTTACGTTTTTACTTCCTAAAGAGATCGAGAGGTTAACTTTCGACTTCAAAGATAACCTCTGCATGGATGGATGTTATCTGACGTTTTTACTGCAATTTGGCTTTCTCATAGTTTATCCAGCCGTTACCTGTTCAGCTAAAGTCTTGTTGGAACCATAAAGAATTAATCAGCCCCGCCCTCAAGTTGATTTTATCGGGGTATCCAATCAGAGTGAAGAGTTCTAAAGCTGAGCTATGCAATTCTTAGACAAATCTGACAAGTCTTTGTGCATCTTTGAGGGGTTTTCGTCATAATTTTTGTACCGTATCATTGGACCTCTCATCATCATCACCTTACACGGCTCTCCTAAATTGGAAACTTTGCAAAACAATAGAGATTGACATTTCGAGTACTTTTGCCTCTAGCGGCAAATCCAGTTATGACTGAGAAAAAAAATTTTTTTTCAATTTTAAGATAGTTGATTAGTGATCAGCTAACAGAATCTATAACAACCTTAAACTATAATTTTAAATAGATCTTCTCTATTTTTCTAATTATTTTTATTATTAATATTATTATCATCAATATTATTAATATTAGCATTGTCATTATTGTTCTAGGTACTACGATTTTCGTTTCAATGTCTAGGGTTTTGGGGTAAAAGTAACCACCCCCTAAAAAACCGTAGCTTCTGATACTATACGGTTTCACTTAAATCACTTGTTAGAAAATCCTGAGGATCAGAATGGAATGAATCCCGTAAAATAGTTAAGATTAATTCCTATCATTTTTTGTCAGATCGCTTTATCATTGTCTTTCATTGATTTCCTACCGGGCAACCTGTTCACTGGTAAACGCTTCTAGAAAGAAGAACAATGTCCAAAAGAAAATGCAAGTAATAAGTCATCGCTTGGATGTTCTAAAAGGACAACACCCAGAGCATTTGATTGATCTTCACAAACATATGGATGATACCGTCCATAGGGTAGTGGAGGCGCTCATTGAGCATCTCAAGTCGGATGGTGTCCGAGACAGATTTAGTAACTGGACCCAAGATGAAGTTCCTAAAACATATGATGAAATGAGTAATGGCAAGATGAATCAGATATTTCAGAAGAAGCTGAAAGAGATTATAGATGAATGGGAAAAAGACCAGTTCAAGAATGAAAAAGAATCCTTGGTGCAACAAATTCGGCATTGTTTTCATTTTCTCGAGGTTCAACCCCGCAGTGTGAGAAGCGACGTCACAGGTGGTCTTATCACTGTTCCTGGCGTCGATCTTCCACCAGGAGGAGTCAGTTTCAGCTTTGAACGTGGATTCTTACCAACTGATTCTCAGGCATCATGGGAAGAAATTGAAAGAAGTTATCAGTGGTGGAGTTCTGACCAACGCGTTACCATGAAGAAGCTGTCTATAAAATACCTTAGCGAAGCCGCTAAAGAGAATGTCCTCAAACCTTTCGTGAAAAGCAGTCTAAAAGAGGCCGAGCAGTATCTGAGCGATATTGAAACCCAAATTCCTAAGCAGATCAAAGCTGACAAGATGATGGTTGAAGAACTTTCTGACGAAAAGCGCTCAGAAGAAGTGATTCAAAGAACCTACCAACCAATTCTCGACGACACATTAAATATCAGAGAGAGGGTAGCATTTTTTGGGCTAAGAGAAGCTGGTGCAGCAAATATCTGCAGTGAATGGCTGGACTGGAATCAAGGGTCACGTTACCTCGGCAAGGGAGAGTTTGCCACTGTGTACCGGGGAAAAATGACAAGGCATGGAGAAGAACAAGATGTTGCACTAAAGGTCTTCCAAGAAGTCCGCCTCGCCAAAACTGCAAGCCGCGTCATTCAGGAGGCAAATCAGTTGAGGTAAATTGTTCTACATATGAGTCTCAAAACAAACGGCGAAAATATTTTCTTTGCCGTGCGTTGTCATTGTTTCATTGAAAGAGCCTGTTCTATCAGAGCACAAAACACGGATCTGAACTTAAGTTGTCACGCCATATGCGAATTTATACAATGTCCGATCATCTCACGGACTTCTCTCAAACATTTTTTCGTTCACTAATAGCGAAATTTCGGAACAAGCGAGCCGATAAATAGCAATAAAAGAACTCAACAAGGGTTTGTAAACGTGCCTTGCGCCGTAAATGACACTATTATAACACAGGTAGAGAGGAAAATCACTAAAGAGGAATCGAAATGAACTGTTCGAGTTATGATGGTTTTCACGCTTATTCAGATTGTAAGCTTACGTGCGGTAATAAAGTTATTAAGTTTCGTGTTCACAAACAAAACAGCACAAAACATGAAAAATATGACCAAATTGACGTTAGTGTTAAAATGTGTACAAACAATGATGTCATGCTGTGTTCCTTCGCGGCTAGCTTTTCAGCTTTTCATAACGATGTCCGGTCATCGCAGTGAAGCAAGCCTCAGAAATTACACCGTCCGCCCGTCGAGTGAACTATTAGGGAACTTGTTCTGATATTCTTTTGATGCGTTGAATGGAAGGCCACATCAGTCACAGGAGCCGAGTTTTACGGCACTGTTACAGTACCCTGAGCAATATTTTACATTTATTTCATTCATTCATAAGACACACGCCTTGAGCAGTTTATTTTCTGATTGTCATGTGAAAAACTTGCGTGTGTTTATAGGCCATGCAAAATTCGATCGAATTTTTACCTAACATTTCGTTTTTATTTCTTTATCAAAACTGAAAAAAAACTACTTGCAAAAAGTGGTAAATTCGACCCGCCAAACTAGTTACGTTTGGGAACTATCTGCATATTGTGAACTTTGATGGTTTGTGAAATTTGAAAGTTTGTGAAGTTTCATGGTTTGACAATTTTGACAAATGCGGTATCCTTCAACCGATTCTATTCCTGAGGAACCTTTTTAAGAAGGATTCTGATTGACTTATGTTGGCGTGTTTTATGAGAGTAAAAAACTGCTGAGAACCATTTTGTTTGCGTCGAAAATCAAAATTTGTTTCGTTAAGAAAAAGTAATGCGAGGGGAATTTGACGGATTCTTTGGTATGATAAAAGCAAATAAAGAAGCCTTGATTGTGCTCTGTTTTTTGGTAAAGCACTTAGGAAGGGGTTAAAGCACTCAGGAAGTAAGGAGAAACATTCGAATACGTCTTGTTTCCCGTTACACTTCTTTCGCACTCTAGCCGCTTCCCGTGTGCTTTACAACAAACTGAGCACAACCAAGGCTTCTTTTTTTTAAATGATGTCTATAGTTTATACACACTCGTTTTCAAAAACGTTACAACTGAGAGATTTATATCAAATATATATCCCCATTCTTTTCTCATCTGAAATATGATGCATGTATATTTCACATCAAAGGAACAATACATTTTTGTTATTTTGAAGCAGATATTGTAGTTTTTGAAGAATTGTCCCGATGGTTTATTTTTTCAACCCCTTTGTTATGGAAAGGTGTATATATATCATCTATAATATCAAATTGCAATGCTTATAGCTGTATATTATAGATATACACACCCTTTTTCATAAACATTGCAATTTGAAAATATATTTTAAATATATATACCTTTTCTTTTCTCATCAAAGAAGTGTCGACGGGGCAGATTTAAAGGGGCAATTTTTTCTGAAGGAGAGAACAGCAGCTGCCTTCCAGTCTTTTTTCTTTTCACCTTCGCACGATTTTTTCTCTTCAAGTGTCTATTCGTTTAGATGTATTATGTATATCAAGCTATCAAAATGATTGAGACAATTGTTAACCCAGAAAAAAAGAATTAAAAGAGTAAGAAACAAGATTTCCAGCCAAATAAGCGAGTGGGATTGCATAGATTACGAACCAATGATCTTTAATCATTTTCATCATTTCTTGTTCGAAATAACCTAATGGTGAACAACGTAGTGGACAACGCAGTAACTTGGAAACCTCACAAAGGTTTTATAGCATATTTCAATAAGAATAATAAGAAAACATCAATTTAAGAAAAGCGGCACGCAGTACTAAGTTATTCTTGATGTGCGCACCGATCAGTTTTATTCTAAGTCGTGCCGTTGTATATCAGAAATGGACAAATTGTACTATTGTTCTAGCCATTTCTCAGTGAGGTGCCAGTATTCATATCGGCGGACCTACTTTTTCACAGTTATGTTTGACTTTTACGGCTACAATTAAGCAATCATATGACACTAAGCGCTGGATATAACTAATTAATTATATATTGAATATACATATATAAATATATATATGTATTTTTTTGTTTTGAAATTCTCAGGACTTGCTTGAGATTTCAGTTTCTCACGGCTTCTTACGCATAAAGTACCAGCGTAAACAAGAAAGCATACTCCGCTGCTATTATTCACATTCCACGAAATATGTTCGTTTTCCGATTGCACGCTGCCTCGACGAAATCACGAAGTACTACCTTGTTGATTAGCTTTGTTCTTGTTTTGTGACCTTGCCGGCTTGGACATCGTTTATTATTTCAAAGTTAAAAAGATTTTTAATTTAACCACGAGATTATAGTTTTGAATTTACGAGCTACAGATTTTCTTTCGAAACGGCTCAACAGACTCGGGAAATAGCAGTTCGGGTGAGGAATGACCTCCAAAACAAACGTATGGTTATCAAATTCAGTATTGAACAAAATATCGTTCTTTTGATGTGAGATATACGTGCATCGTTCATCACCTTTTTGATGAGAAAACAAAATATATTTATTTCATATATATTTTCAAATTGCAACAATTTTGAAAACGGGTGTATACATTTATATATTATCTTATGGTCATATTTTCTATTAATGATGCTTAACTTGATATTTTCGCTTGCTTGCCATAACTCTTTTCATCAGTAAACTCAACCACCCCCATTTTGTCAAGTTTTATGGCACTGCAGTTGTCAATGAAAACGACGATGTAAAGGCAATTTTAGTAATGGAGCTGTGCAAAGGAAACCTGCAAAACTACTTCGAATCTAACCAAACATTGGTCCCAGGACGATCTGCTAATCGAAAACACGTACCTCAAGCTTTCAAGTGGGTGATAGAAATATGTTCTGCTCTTGACTACATACACAATGAGAGAGTAGTCCATAGGGATCTTACGCTAGAGAAGATCTTGGTAAGGAATAAAGAAAAATACAAACAAACAAATACTTTGTCTTACCAATCTCCATTTAAGAAATTGCGTACTACTGAAACAAAACGTTACTCTATGGCATGGGTGGAGGTGCTGGAGGAATCCATCAGACCCCTCCACAGTTACATATTTCTGGAAGCCATTTATTCACACGTGTACGCTGTAAAACTAGATGTGGCAAAAAAACAAAAGAACAAGGGTCACTAGCTTTCGAGGATTTTAATTAAAATGTGGAAGGTGTAGTCTAGTGTTTTTTGAAGGAAAAATACTGCTAAAAAAGCAATGAAGATAGGGCTACACCAGCCTGAGAATTAGTGGACTCGTTATTCTTGCCGAGCTTAGAGTGTTCTATAACACTGTTTTTAAAATCCAACATAACTTTCCGTCGGAAATGTTTCCCAAATGAATTTCTTTCTTTTTATCAGGAAATGAAATACAATGATTAAAATGGGAAGAGTCTGGGAAAAAATGAGCTCAATATCCTTGTCCCAAGTACAAGTATCTTGAATGTCATTACTAGAGTATTATTATTTTTTCCTTTCTTTGCTTGCTATCGAAGTTATCAGAGGACAACAGAGTGAAACTATGTGATGTCAGCGTTTGTAAAGAAGCAGATTCCATCACTGGGAAGTTCAAGGGAACTCCTCGATACATGGCACCTGAAGTCTTCCGTTCCGAGTTGAATGATTCCAAGGCAGACATCTACAGCTTTGGAATAATGCTATGGGAAATTTGGTTTGGACGACGAGCATTTGCTGATATTGATTTTGATTCATCAGACCCCCAAGACTTCTTCAACTTGGTTGGTGAAGGGTCACGTCCAAAAGATGTCGAAGACTTGAAGAAGCCTCCACGCCTCTGGAAAGAGCTCATGGAAGAGTGCTGGGATGGAGACCCAAAAAAACGTCCGACAGCTAAGAAATGTGAGCAAAGAGTAATCAAACTTTCTAATGAATGGAGTGGTTAATTAGGAGAGCCATTCCTCAAATAGTTTGTGAATGCCACTGCCTATCATTTCTTGCTCGTGTTTAAATAAAAAGATCGCTTTTTTTTCATTTTTCTAACGTCATTCCAGGGCCAATCAATTATGCCTTGATAGATGGGTAGTCGTTGAATTTTGTTTTTACCGCCTTATGCGAGAAATTTCTGCTCTTTCTTTTATGAATGCCTATATACCCAAGCTTTATTTCAGTCTTATAAATCACCTTTGAAGCATAGGTAAACATTAGATGAAGAATGACTTTGCACGAGAGGCAGAAGCGGGAGTAGCTAAGATGCTGAAATGATCAATTCATTGATCAGTTTGGGCATGCAAGGTGTTGATATGGAAAGAAGAGTAACAAGTAAATGCAATTGAGTCGGCGGGTACTTTTTGTCTAGGTAGCTTTATTGTATCGACTCAAGTGCAGCGCTTGATATTTGAAAAAAAAGATTAGAAGGTTAACTTTATCTTAAAGTAACTTTGGAAGATTTTTGAGTACACCATACAGTAAACAGTCATAGTTACGGTAGTGATTAAAGGTCTTTAGTGGAGTTTGATTTTATCACGACTCGTCTTTTCAAGTGTACCATTTGTTTATATCAGGATGTACGTTTTTAGGAGGATGACTCAGTTAATGATACCTCCAAAAATGGTGGGTCCCGCAGATATTTTTATCTGATCTGGTTAGCCTCGGTGGTCGCATTTTAAGTATTTAAACTGAAGTATAGAAGTCTAGTATTTTTTCTCTTGGCCAAGGGTTCAGAGCTAGAGTGGCTTAGTTATCGATGTGTGCGGCTCAAGTCTGTTTATGAACTCTGTCCTTGGATTAAATGTTTTGCGATCTAGAAGCTTACATTTAGCAGAAAACGAACGCAGAAGAGAGTAACGACACAATTACGCAATATTTTCCTGTCTTAAATGGTACCTTGAAATTTAACGGGTGAAGCAATAGGTACGTAATAAGAAAATGTGCAAAGTTTTTTGTCTAGTCTCTGTCTCGGGCGTAACGCGAGTCTCAGATGTAACTCTGACTCGCCAGATCAAAGTGTCACGCCTCTTTCCTACTCACCTTTTCAAGAGCTAAAGCGTTTTGCACTGGAGATCCTTCTCATCTTAAGGAAATGAGATTTGAAAGAGCAGTTTTCTTCCACTGCAAGAATGCTTTTATTTACCGCAAGAATCAGATAACAGCAAGGGCACGCCCACGTCGTGTCTTACTGCAATGCAACGACAGAGATGAATTTATTTGCCCCGGAAAAAAATGTTTACTCTTCTCATGATCTAATTTTCTAATCTAATTGGATCGACGGCTCTACTGAATTCAAATGCGACAAGAGGCGCTCCGCTTCATTTCCGGATACCGCAGAAATAACATCATCGACATATCGTTTCCAGAAAAAGGGTTTAACCGGTGAAGTGGCTAAGGCCCTCTGTTCCACGTCTTCCCTTACTATGTTAGAAATGACAGCAGAAACGGGCGAACCCATCGCTGTACCAAAAACTTGTTGATAGTAGGTGCCGTTATATGTAAATTGCGTGATTTGAGGCAAAAAGACAGCAGATGAATAATATCCTCTACAGGCAAAGAAGTTCTATGTCCCACGGAAGCGTCTTCTCTGAGTCTTTCCTCCGCAACCTTAACGGCAAGATCAACTGGGATTTTGGTGAAGAGCGAAACAACGTCGAAAGATACTAATTCATCACAAGCGTTAAGAGTTTTATCTCTTATGAAATCCGCAAATTCGCAGAAATTTTTGACAATGTAATCAGTGTTCCCAACAAAAGGCGACAAAATTCTCGCAAGATAACCAGAAATTGCATAAGTCGGAGAATTAACAAAAGAGACAATGGGTCTCAAAGGAATTCCCGGTTTATGAATTTTTAGGTCTTCAGTTACATTCACTAAATTACCAGTTGTAAAAAGTCGTTTAGCTTAAGGGGTTTTAATTCATACCTTACATTGAGAGGGTTTAAATCAATACTTTGACTTCACGAGTTTTAAATTTAGTGCTTTTTATTCGGGGGTCTTACATGACAGGTCTGTGCCCAAATGTTGATATTGATCGTTGTTCCTTACATTCAGGGGTTCAAATCAACGTGTATTACATGACAGGTCTGTGCCCAGATGTTCATATTGATCATAAAATCTAACGATCAGGGGTCCATATTGATCGTAAATTTTTACATCCAGTGCGTATCCTGTGCTCAGATGTTGAGATTGACCTTACAATGTCACATCAATGACAAAACCGTGTCCAAATGTTTATACCGATCGTAAAATCTAATATCTAGGGGTCTGAGCGCAGATGTTGATATCGATCGTGAATGCTTTCGTGACATCCAGGGGTCTTAGATTCGTATCTTTCAACTGGGAGTTTTTTAATTGTACCTCTGAATAGTAGCTATGTAACAATGACGACTTATATAAGGGTTTTGTTATTAAAATTGTACGGTAGTTTTATAAGATGGGCTGCCCCCAGCCACTTGGTACGGTACGTGGTACGGAAAGTGGGAGGCATTCAAAACGGTAAGTGATCGAATAACGTGATAATTTCCGTCGAACCAGCGTCAAATCCGGGTAAATTCAGTAGTATTTTATATGCCATTTGAAAATCAGATGACAAAAGCCTGAACGCCAACTGGCATGACAAACCTTCCGAACATTACTCCGTCTAACGACAACCAGTCATCAACGTGTTTCCTTGAAGAAAAAGCTTAAGAGTAGTTTTATAATACTGAAAGTACTACACACTGCAACTAGCAGGATGTTTATCTTCACGATTTTATATTCCGTTACTACAGACGACGCTGAAGACTTACATTCGAATGAGAGTGGTTGAAATTACGGCATAAATGAAATCTTTGCTTAAAAAGTTACACATCCTGAGAAGTATAATCACGTTCGAAAGGCGAAAACAATCGGCGGAGAAAATCGGATGACAGCCCGAACGCCGACTGGCATGACAAACCACTCTGTTTAACGACAACCAGTCATCAACGTGTTTCGTTAAAGAAAGAGCTTAAGACTAATTTTAGTACTACACAATGCAACTGGCAGGATGTTTCTCTTTATTCTTTTATATTTCGCAACTACGGACGACGCTGAAGACTTATATTCGAATAACGGTGGGTAACATCACGACAGAAAGCTAAATTACACATCCCTAGAAGTATAATTTCTTACGGAAAGCGAATACAATCGGCGGAGGGGTCTAATACGATTGGCAAGATAAAACAGCTCGTGGAAGATTTCGTGAGAGACAACTGTGCCATTGTGTACATTACCCTCCAGGCTCCAGGGTAAACAATGCAGTTGATCCCTAACCGACGCGCGAATATTACACTCGAAGCATGCCTACTAAGCTGCAAACCACATACAATTCGAAAATTTGATTGCATTCTTCTCATAAATTTAGTGAGCAATCAAGATCACTTGATGCACTCCTATATTCAAGTGAGTGATATGAATTGTTCAATCTCTATATACGACGAATTATATCAATCGGGTCACATGTTGTCTTTTTTCGAGCTTTATATTATGCAGACAACGAAATCATTCAAAAGGTCAAGCTAAGCTGAAGCCATGAATATCATATAAACAAATCGAACAGCGGAACTGTAAATGTAAATGTTAACTTATAAATATTACTCTCAAATCGAAAAGTGACGCTAAGTATTTAGCTTGCTGCATTGAGCTTTAAACTTGTGATTGCAGAAACCCTTTATCTTTTGTTTTGTTCTGTTTTGTTTGAAAGGTGAAAGCATTCTGTAAGATTCTTTATGGGCGGCCGTCACCACCAAAGATACAAGGATGTCAAATAGATCAACAAATACAAAGCTAGTCTAGGGATCAGCTGCAGGATAGCATAGCTAATAAAGGAATGGCATGGCCAAATTACAGACGGTTTAGTTTTCTTTCATGAAACAGAACATCTAAAACACGAATCAATTTTAGCCAAATGATAAACGGTTTAGTTGCCTATGTCGAGTTGGAACATGAAATTGTGAAATGGACTCGCTCAATTGCGAATAGCTTAGCACTCATTTGCAATACAGAACACAAACGGTGTAGAGTTGGACTCCATAGTAAGAAAGCTGACATCCTTGATCTGTTTTGACACTTTTCAATCGAAGTGTTATCGAAATGCATTAATTGGTGTGCCAAAAATAGTGTTTGTAATTAAAGCATTCCGATATCACTTTGATTGAAAAATGTCAAAACACATCAAGGATGTCAGTTTTATTACCATGGCGTCCAACTCTGCACACAAAGGAACACACAAAATCCAACTTCTCGCTTACTCTTGTAATGTTGAAAGAGCCGTTGAAGTTGAACTCTCATTGAAAAGTAAGCGCGAGTCAGAAATGAGAAGAGAGCTCGACAGGCGACATTTAATACAAGTCATAATGCTACTTAATACTATAAACATTCAGGCTAACCGACGCGTGTACGCTGTGGTAAACCGAGAGGCCGGTAAACCGTGGTAGAATTCAGTTTTGTTGCTATTCAATGAACGCTCTCATGAACGACAACGAATAAATGTAATATCAGCAGGGAAAAAAGAGGACAAACTTACGGAAAGTTACGAATTGTCTCTGCTTTACGGCAAGGCGAAGTGAAGACTCTTCAAGAGGGCGACTACACCATGTGGTGGTTTCGCGCCAATCTTTTACATTCGATGACGTCATGCCCCCCACCCCCCCCAATCCCCAGTAGATCGCTGTTCCATTTGCAGTTTGTATTTTTGGTAGCTTCGGCGAGATAGCCTTCACGTCACGCCACGAGAAAGCTCGACGATTTGCCATAACATCGAAATATCTCATGTAATGCTAAGCAATTTAATGTTGAGCTAAAGCGTCTGATGTTCTGCAAAGCTATTCGACGTAACGCTACACGGTTTGTGTGTACGCTGTACCATTCGACATTACGCTGAGCCATTCCACGCAACGCTACACTTGTATGTGCGCTGTACCATTCTACATTACGCTGAGCCACTTCACGTAACGCTACACCGTTTGTGCGCACGCTGTGCTATTTGACATTACCCTGAGCCATTTCAAGCAACGTTACACAGTTTGGTATGTGCGCTGTGCTATTCGACATTGCGCTAAGCCATTTGACGCAACGCTACACCGTATGTGTGTAAACTGTACCATTCGACATTACGCTGAGTCATTTGACGCAACGCTACACCGTTTGTGTACTGTATTGCAAATGAGTGCTAAGCTATTCGCAATTGAGCTAGTCCATTTCACAATTTCATGTTCCAACTCGACATAGGCAACTAAACCGTTTATCATTTGCCTAAACTGTTTGTGGTTAGGATGTTCTGTTTCATGAAGGAAAACTAAACCGTCTATAATTTGGCCATGCCATTCCTTTATTAGCTATGCTATCCTGCAGCCGATCCTTAGACCAGCTTTGTATTTGCTGATCTATTTGACATCCTTGTATTTTTGGTGGTGACGGCCGTCCATACTTATCTGTTTAATTTATTTTAGAATGCGTCGGATTCTCTCTTTGTTAAAGGAGAAGTAGGGTCCAGGAAAGCACTCTTTTTTTCTTTCCACCAACAAAAATTTAATACAAAACACTTCCTAACCATATGAAATCCCTGCTCGAAAATCGAGCAATGACGCCGCCATCTTGTGAGACGTCATTGAGCTCAACTTTGCCGGGAAACAAACATGGCTGCAGTAGAACCGTATTAATTCGAGCCAGCAACTGTTCTTGAGGAGAACAAGGCGTCCGATGACGATAGTGATGCGTCTGAAAGACTTAGCACTTTAAACTGATTGCCTGCAGTTGTAGTGAACTCGAAGAAACTGCAAGAGAGTGCGTATGTTGTCTCGAACAGCCTGAATCGGAAAACAGGTTTACTGAAATATATTAAAGTTCACACGGCAACCAGGTTGACAATCAGACATGGTTAGATGCTAATCTGCTTTACAGATTTAATGAATGTAACCGAAGAAGTTACGATTCATAGACCCAACGTTTCGACACTCCTATCTAGTGCCTTCATCAGAGGTTTACTGAATTTTATTCACGAGCTTTGTTCTTCACTGCCCTTTCAATATGCACGCTACTAGTACCACCTCCGAATTTGCGTGATCAATACTAGCCCTGAGGACCCCCGTTGGGAATTGAGCCTCCCCAGTGTCTGACATGTGTTATAATTTCAGCGAGCATCAAGAAAGTCGTGTCCGATAGCTAGTGGATTGTGCGATCGGGCTAGAGAATTTTGTGCTTAACTTGCCCGTAGGGCTAGTGAAGATTTTTCGGGGAATAAAATTACAGAAGAACTGTAAGACAAACGTTTTAAATTCCTAATAATTAATGCAGACCAAAGTCGCTCACATGTAGTGAAATCTACATAAACAAGACGAAGTAATGCATGACATGTCAGACGAGACATATTGAGATCCCGTGTATAAAGTAAAAGCAGATATTTTAAAAAAACTTTGGGGTAAATATTGCCCGTGATAGATTCTTACTAATTCAGAGAAAGCTACTTGTCTAAATTTGCTTCATAATCATTTGTGAGGAACGCAAACAAAAGGTTTTGATCCTGAACTCCAGTGAGAAATTTAACATGGTTTAAGCAAATATTGGTCAGGTGCGTTTCACTATGGTAAATTTTCACGAAAATCTTTCAGATGAAAAGTTGCCAGAAATGAAACGAACATTTTTGAAACATTTAACATTTGGTTACTTCTAACAAGATGAACCACAAATTTGCATAATTTTTGTTTACATAATATGTTCGCTGATGCATGACTCGGCCCTTACACTTTCCACTTTCCCGTGAACTTGAAACTTGACTTGAAAACCGACTCCCAAACAAACCTTCTTCAGAAAAATGATCTTCTGAATGCACTACTTTTGAATGAGAAGTAAACAGATGAAGGCTATCAAAATTTTATCCCCTCTAATAATATAGATATCCCCTTTGTTAGCTTTTCAGAAATACTCTGGCGGAGAATTTTTATTGGCGGCAAATTGGAGAATGAAGCGCTTTCACTGGCAGCTTTTCGCGTTGTCGACGTTGTCGTTTAGTGTGTCCATTGAGAACTTTGGTTTCACGGTTTCAACGCCGTTTTTTTTTTCTTCTAAAATGCATGTTAATCATTCACGTGTTGCGGTGGACTGAAATTCTACAGTGTGGCAGCGCCGAGAGTAAAACAGTTCTTTTTTTTCTGCTTGCGAAAAAACTCTTTTGGGCAGGTAAAACTGACTTTCGGGCCAGTAGATGTTAGTTACAGCTTGCAAGCTATAAAACTGACTTTCTTTGCACCCTGTAATTTTTACGTCATCCTGACCATAACAAAGATTCGAATTTCTTCCCCCTTGTTTTTTTTTTCTTCCAAAAAGCGAGCTTTCAACCAACGTGTTGCAATTAAACATTGAAGGTGGTTCAGTTTTTAGACTCAAATTACATGAACTGGAAAAAAAAGAAAAGAAAGGCTCTTGAATCATCGACTGTAACAAAGCATTGAAGGTGGTACTGTTTTTAGCCTCAAATACCTTTAAACGAAAGAAAAAAAAACTCTAGCTAGAATCATCAACTGTTTCGGCACTATTAAACATCATACTTTTGTTACCTCACTTGCGAAAACAGTGTTGTAGTTGTGCTGTATTTCAAATCACGAAGTGTCTTTGCTTAAATCGGGCAATTTTAAGAGCAGCACTTTTAAGATAGATTCGTTACTGTAACAGATTGCCGGCACCTTCAGTCATGCAGACCCAGTGAGAAATTTTTATGTTTGAACTGAAATTTATCTAACAATCGAGAATGCACAAAGTACTCCGAGAGAGAACGAGAAATTGTAATGGGGCGGACGCTGACATCAATCGAACATTACAACGCAGCGTCGGAGAAATGCCTTATATTAACGGAACCTCCAAGCGTGAATTGAATCTCAATTCGTTTATTAAACTTGAAAGCACATAAAAACTGAAATACAATGAATTAAAATTAACCCAGGCCCGAAATAAGCCTGAAATAAGCTACTATACAACACGCACTAATTGAAATGTCCTAAACTCGAACTCGCAGGGGGTGTATAAAGACACATCAAAACACAAATATCCTAAGCGAAACACAATTTTGTATATATATATGTATAAAAACAAAAAAAAATATAAAAAAAATATATATATATATATAAATTAACAAGATGACATACCTCTTTCCCCGTTCTGTTACTCTAATATTTAGAGTTTATTGAAAGTCTTCAAAGACATTCTTGGAAAAGCGTTTCTCAATAAAGTTTTTTTGTTTTTGTTTGTTTTTTTATAATATTAAATTTTAAAATTTTCCTCCAGGATTTTAATACATATGTGACATTATAAGTTTATAGCCGGTTGATAAGTTATCTATGAGAAAGAAAGTTGGAGCTTGATTCTAAGTAATTGGAGATTAGAGGAGAGCTCCAGTTAGTTTATTCAGCCCTTCACTTTTTTTAAACTCCATAGCGCTGGCTGTCGAAGAATCAGTTTCAGGGAAATTTAGGGACTAGTTCAGGGGTAAGGGATTGACGATTGACGGGGTCTGGAACCGAGGGAACCACAACTTTCAAGACGATCAACAGGAATGTTAGACGGCGGTATTCTCAGCAGCTGAAGACCTCCGTTGACGTTCCTGTTGTTTTACACGGATTTTCTAGGATAAGGAATGTTTTTTTCTTAAGATGTAGACTCTGATGTCAGTATTAGTTGAAGTGATATTCTATTGAGCGTGATTGATAACTTCACTGAAGGAAAATGAACCAAAATTGAAAGAAATGACAACGTTTTTTTTTATTATTATTATTTTTTATTTTTTTGTAATCAAATTCGGTAACCTCTGCTGTAACTGCATATATCAATGTCTTTAAACCATCTTTCTTGATCTTGAAAACTCTATAGCTACTGGAATACAAAATTTGTCTACCATCTGTTTCTTGCGCTGCGAAAGTTTGATTTAAACGAAGACAAACTAGGGTAATTGGTCAAGAAAGATCAGATTCGCAGACTGTAAATTGGCAATGGAGTTAAGAAATCTTTGTCACTAAAGCGCCGTTTTTTTCCGACAACACCATGAAGATGATGACCAGAATATAAATACGTTCCACTCTAAAAGCGTCGTTTCTAACAATAAGTGAAACGTTGTTCGATTGGTCTGTACTCGTTTCGTACTCACTGACGGTTCGTAAACTTGAGAAACTTTTTCTTTGTTCTTAACAACACCATGTGCACTTTGACTGCACAGAAATCGATTATATGGTCAGAATTGAAATATGCTTGAGTAACAACTGTAACAGCGTTGTTCGTTTCCACCAACAAAGGAAAGCGTTTTTCATTTCTTTAACAACAAAATGCAGCGTTGCACTGTCTGTTTGGTATTCAATCGTTTATACCCAGCCTACTCCCGCTTGGCTCATGGACCAGATAGTACCGATTGGTTGGATAAGTTTATTTCATTAAGTTTAGTAAGCTCTTAGTTCACTTTAGGATCACGTTTGGATTTTTTCTTGATGATTTGAGCTTAAGTTTACAAGGGATAGTTCACTCTAATTTAACGCTTTTGTAATACGCTGTAATAGGTTTAATTAAAAAGGACATTGTTTACATTGGTTATATCTCTCTCTCTTAAATTTTTCTTCATACTAGTTCTCGGGGACCTCGAACGTTTGGGTATTGTATTTAAAGAGAAAATTAAAGGTTTGAAATTGAGGTTCGGTGACATTTCACTATTGAAAGATTGGTAACAAAAGGGTGTTGGGCGGAATTCACGAGTCAGGTAATGGATTTTCCTTGAATCGTATAATTGAATAAAAATAGGAAAAAAAAGTAATCAGTAATAAGATCGTTTGGTTTTATACTGAGCGCGCGCCCCAGAAAGCCATTTGAAAGTCAACTTTCAGAACTGTCTTTGCGTTAGCTACTAGGAAGCAAGGTCAGACGTACACGTTTAAATCTTCGAAAACTTTATATTTACATTTGTTTTCAAATTTTTTGAACAAGGTTCACATTATCTTAAAGATAATAATGGTATTTCACTGAATTTTCAAGCCGTTTATCTTTAACATCTTTTTTTTCAAATTTCCAAATAATTTGCTCGAGAAGTAAAGTAATTTACACCTTTCACCTCTTTGGTGGCAAAACTGAAAGAAATGAAGTGTTCAATCGAAAGCACTGAAAGTTTAACATCGCGATTAAAGGTAGTTATTTCTTCTTCTGTATATATGACAATTAACCCTAGGGCTTCTTCCTTTGTCGCTTCTTCGTCTTGTTTGGTTGAACTTTTGCTAGTCATTTTTTGGGCCGTGTTCACAGGATTTTCTCGCTTGTTCGTTGTCGCCAACAAAAGGGGTTTTTTATGCCTCTCCAAGAATTTGTAGTTCATTTCAAAACAGGGAAGAACCTCTGGCTTAATTTAAAAACGCTTTTGTTTGTTTTTGGCTCTTCAAAAGGTGACGATGGTTTTGAAAACACTTTAAAATGACACTGTAGAAGACTTTGTTACAATTTGACGATAGTTATGTTTACGTCGATGCGAAACTCTCGTTTTCAACTCGCAATTCCACCCTAAATACTTCGCTTCATTGACCAATCAGAATGCGAGGTTTTATTCAATTATGCGATTCAACAGAAAATATCCAGAAAGGTTACAGAAACGGATTCGTGAATTCTAAAAAAGAATGCTCTTAAATTCGAAAACTGTAAGCAATAAATAGTAACACTAACCAAGTGTTACCAGCGTACTCGTGAGCTCAATGTTAGGACCCCGTTTCAATACACGGTCACAGCTCGAACGCCTCTTGCAAAATGTGATGACTTTCAATTTCAGAGACTGACTCTTCGGTTTCCAGCCTTAGGAAAACTATCAAAATTATTAATAAACTATTAAAAACCTGAGCATGAAGTAATTTTCACCGAGAAGTTGTGAGAAGAGAAGGTGGCTTCATATTTTGTGAGACAAACCATTTCGTGTAGTTTGAACGAATCGAGTAGAAAGCATGAAAACCTGGCGATGGCCTAACAATGCAATTTACTCTTTCGCAGTAGAATTAAATCCATGAAACTCTCAAGTTAGTTTCCATCACACTTTTACAGTCCGTAATTTAATTACCAGATGTTTAACGGCTTCTCACATGACAATATCGTCAAAATCAAATTACTGCGTAAGACTTAATGCAACATGTACATCGCTGTAAAGGCCGTTATCTCAGTTCTTAGGGTCAAACCACGCATCTTCGACAAATTAAAAGCGCGTTTTTTTTCTTAATTAAATGAATAACAAGTAAACCTTTTGCAATTTAACTGAGGAGTGAATGATAGAAGCATGCTTACGCTGTTCGCTGTTATTTGAAAATTTATAGCCAAAAAATAATCCATAAGTTAACTTCTTTTCCATTAACACCAAGAGTGTATCAAACATTCCTGATAAGAAAAGATTTGGAGGAAGCGAACACTCTGAAAAGTTTCTTGAGTGACGAACCGGTACGGAGGGTTTTAAACGACGAATGCTAAATAATTTATGCCTTCAATGTCAACCACCATCAATGAAAGCATTTGGAATTTTTCTGGGCCTGAGCGTGGGAGAAAACTCAGAAAAGACTCGACTTACTCCTCTCCTTTCTTCGGGCTCCCTTGTGGTTCGCTTTCTCTTTGTTGATGACATCTCAGTCTATTGTCTGGAGCCCTTGTATGTCCTTCTCACGTTGTTTTTTACTAGATATTCGCTTTTTGATGTTAGCCTCTTATTGTTCTTTTTGGCGTTACTCTTACCGTTTTCTGTCAGTTTTCTGCTTCGTTTCTAGCTCTCTTTCTCATTTTCCCAACTCACTCGCACCTTTTACTTCTTGCTTTCTGTCTATGCTATTCCCACGCAAATCCTCTGACCAGAATCTTGAAATAGCTTAGCTCAGAAATTGAAAACTGCCGAGTATCAAGGATGTTTTCAATCAAACCCTAATCGCAATAGGTTCCAGCTCTAAACGCGGATTACATATTCTTTGCTTGCGCGACTTCACATTTACTAGCCCACGTGAAGTCCTCGTCCAATGCTTAACTGTGTGCTCATAGTGAGCTACACCGAACTTAGTTATTCGATTATGCTTTACTATCTACTTTCTACCTGCGCTCATGAATGGTATTTCCAAGTTACGTAAGCAATCACGTATGCGTATTGCTTTCTCTGCTTCCCTTCTACCTACATAATGGCTAGATTTGAGCCCGCAATTCGGCTAGCTGCGCATACAAAAAGTAGCACCTTGTACTTACGGACGTAAGGTCAAACCCTTCCAAGTTTTCTCGGCTTGATGGGTTACCACTATTTACTATAAGTATGCGTTGCACGCGCGCGAACTGCTGCAAGCTCCGCCATAAACTGAAAGAAGTAATCCTCATGAGCCATGCCTTTTTTTTTTTCAGTCTATTTTAAAGTTCGTGTCTGGCTGTGAAGTTATTACCAACTTCCATCATAATGCGGTCAACCATCTCGTCATATGGCACTGTCAATGTGGTTTCCGGTGTTCAAGTTCTAAATTAGTTTTTAAAACCTGCAAGCTCTCATTGTCGAGACAAATTTATAAAACGTGTGTGAGTTAACAAAAAGATCATGTCTAATTGTAGCGTAACGTCTGCCTTTGTATTGATGCTTTCAACTTCTCGCAAACGGCAGGGGCTCATATAAACTCTTCCTTAATCCTTAGAGTAATAAGCCATAAAGCTAACCAAATTTAGCCGGCTAGATGCTAGTCAATGTCACTTTGTAAGAGTTACAGAAATCGAAATCAGTTTTTCGGCACCGCGATCGAACAAGTCTCTTTCTGTATTTTTATTTGTGAATTATGATGCGTCGGAAATCGCTATTTCTGCATAAATGAATGTTTAAGAGTAAATCAAATTGATTCCTCCAATTTTCACAATATTTCTTCGTCAGAACCCTTATAAAGTTGTTTGCACACAAATGCGTGAATCGATAAGAAATCGCGCCTAACTGTAGCTAAGGCCAGTTTACCATCGGCTAGTTGGTATTGATGTTTTCATTTTTCTCTCAAAGCATGCGCACTTGTAAACAGTCATCCGCTCTTCGTTCTCTACCAAATTATCGAGCTAAAAAGGCGTATAGCTGATCAAGAATGGAGGTCAACACCTAACGTTACTCGATTTTAAGAGAACAACCGTGCAAAAATCAAACAAAAATGAAATTTTTATGGCAAGGGTCAAAAACTCAAATTGTCTCAATTTTTGCACACAAGTGGACCCTATTGTAACAAGAAAGGCTGTGTATTTTTTTCCTCAAATATGTTTTTATTTTCGAGAAAAACGAACTTTTCGCTTTCACCCTCTGGAATCGATGGATCGGGTCATAACAGGTCGAAAATTGAACACTTTCGCTCGCTTCGCATTTCAAAGATATCACGTCTAGGGAAATCTAACCAACGTGAGCTCTTTCATAGACTCTTTGTATTCTGTAAAATGTAAGTTGTGTAGGAATTGGTTGCTTAGAAGCTTTTAGCCATGCAAAAAAACAATGTGCTCCCTTCCGTTACAAAAAATTGTCGGTGAAGATTCAGAATTCCACAAAATTACATATGTAAATTGCCGAAGGAATGATCTTCAAGATGATATAAAGTTTTCTTTGGACAACTGTTTTCTCGCGACGCAGGAAACTCTTCAAAGTAGCACACGGAAGACACAGAATCACGACATGTGTTGATTACGTGACCAAAGAGTTAAGGAGCATTCCTGCATTTGAAATTACTCAAAATCGTACAGGAGAACGTTTTCAGAAACAAATAACAAATTTATACCCAGTTTTGTTAAATTAATTTGTCTATTATCATTTGAAGTTTGTTTCTGCAGAGATATTCTGCCATCGTTCTGTCTAGTATGATTATGCACTAGTGCCAGCAACGGTATACGATTAAAAACTTTGCTGTTCTCTAGCATACGAATCTTAAGTTTCTGCCCCTTGTTTGACTTGCTAACCCATGCCTTTTAACTAGCCTATGTAAAATGAAAATCCACAAAATGTTACCTTACAGAGGCCCTTGCAGGAGTTAAGTGAGGGCTTGCATGACCTAATTTGCATAATTACCGTACGAGTCGTCGTGCTCGTGTAACAGAATAATTTGGACCTACGAGTGGGGTTGGTCGACGTCATTTGAATAGGCACAAATACGAGGAAAAGAAATAATGTGTCTAGATATCCATTTAGCTCTGAGTTTTTCTAAATTTGTACTCGTGTTATTTTTTTTCTGCGTGAGTAAAACTATAATGTTTGTTGACTTTTCTACTTAAAAGCGAGACAATAAATTGAATTAACAAAACTTAATTCACAATCCTCCATTCGATTTTTCTCACGTGAAACTAAGAAAAAGAATTATTTCCCGCCCCCTTTGAATCGGAAGTCTCGCTTGTGAAAGAGTGCTTGTTCGTACAACCGACAAGACAGGAGTAAATTATTTGAGGTAGTTCCCTTGGTGTCGTGCAATAAGGATGTACAGGGTCATAAAAGTGCTTGGTGTTTTGCCGGAGTTAAGAACGAGAGTGAACGTAACCTTGCCCGAGCAGGTATTTTTTACATGAGTGCAAAGGATATAAACGCCTTAACAATTTGTCCATTCCACCGTTCTGAGCTTGGCGAAGGACCCAGAATACCTACAGAATTCCAAATGATTGTAGGGATGTCAGCCCTGATCTCTCCAGAAATCGAGAGAGCTGTCTAGGAAGTGGGAGGCACAACCGATAAGAAAGAAGATTTGTGATTTTACAGTCCAAACAATGCATAAATTCCTGGAGAGCGCATTTACTGCGTTCAACAAACCAGGACGAGTCCAGACCAGACGTCATCGATGAGCTAGATGAAGCTTCTGCCTTACTGGCCTTAGACCGGGCAATGAAATATCTACCAAAGAAATTTAGGGAGAGCCAAACAGACTGGTTTGGTAAGAGAGATCTGCCATGGCATATCACGGTTGCGACGAGAAAGGGAAATGATGGCAAGATTGAGATGATGACATTTGTACACTTATTTGAGACGTGTAACCAGGACAGTTCTGCAGTTCTTGCCATACTTAACGACGTCTTTCGTCGACTGAAGGATGTCATACCTCATTTACAATCCATTTACCTTAGACAAGACCACGCCGGGTATTACCACTGCGCTTTAACTCTGGTTACAGCCAGCAAAGTAGCAGAGCAAAACAATCTCTTCCTACGCAGAATGGATTTTCCAGATCCCCAAGGAGGGAAGGGATCTTGCGATCGGAAAGCTGCAACGATCGAATCCCATATGGCCATCCATTTGAATTCAGGCCACGATATAAAGTCGGTATCTCAAATGCAGGAGGCAATAGAATCATTTGAAGGTGTCCCTAGAGTAAAAGCAGTGTCGTGCAGACCTCCTTTGTCTTTCATCAAAAAGCCAGTGAAATGGGATGTTGTGAGCTTTGTCAACAACGTTCAGAATGGCGAGGAAGGTGTGAGAGTATGGAGATCCGGCTACAAAATTGGAGGAGGCAAATTCATTCCTTGGAGCAAGTTCCATGTTCCTGACCAGGACGAAGTTCCAACACTTGAATGCAGTGCAGCAAGCGAAACATAAAAGCTAATTTTGTTCCTATCAAGCCGAGACGATCTTAGTTTGGTAAAACATCTCAAAAGCACCAAGACAGCACTGATGAAGGTACCGATGATTCAAGTGAAGAATCGCGCGATTCCACAACTAAAATATTTTTTTCTGCTCGGAAGAGGGTTGCATTAAGTCCTATCAACGCCATTCGTCATTACAGAAGCTCTCGAATGTGGGAGACACAAATATATTCTTGAATATGAAACTCTTTATGGCCGTGCCGTGCTAGGGTATGCCTCTAGACTTGAGAAGGGACCGAGTGCTGTGCCGCAACTGCTGGACACGGAATCCACCCGTCATCGTCTGTAGCTTCTCTTGAAATGGGATGGGCCCGAAAGCAGAGTCGTTCTCGCAGTACTCGTTTCACTGATAAGCAAAAGGACTACTTTGAAAGTTTGAAACTGGAGAACAAACGGGACAAAAGGCAGATGCTGCAAATGTCTGAAGATTAATGAGATCTGAGAAAGACGAAAACGCGAGCAGCTATTTGACTGCTCTGAGTTTCTTACAAGCAGGCAAATTTCTAGTTTTTTTCTAGTCTGGCCTCAAAGCCAAGTCTCGACCACCAAGAGGTCAACCAGAGCGATGACGCTGATCAAATCAGAGCAGAAAAGGAGAGCCAGCTACAAGCAATGAGTAAAAAGGTGATGTCTAAATTTCTATTCAGCACGCACATCCAATCTTGTACAACGATTACAGCATTTGTGAACTAGTTAAGAATTCTAAGCTTTAAAACTTATCAATCAAAGTGTTAAATGACATTTGTACTTCTTTCGGACTCGATAATTCCCAGGTCGACGTTAAGAGGAAGAAGCCGTATGTCGATATTCTGACAAGCCTTGTCATGGACTGCCAATGTCAGGCAAATGGGGAATGAATGACAATGTTTGATGGTCCCTGCAGCTGCTGTTAGTTGTGAATTTTTTGGTGTACAGTCCTACTGACACAGTTTCGCAACTGTATTTTTACCGAACAAAGAAGCTGAAATTTGTTAGAAGCGCGGAAAAGGTTATTTGCTGTTAAGAGCAGTGACAGTTAAGACAAGCGATATTGAATCTTTCGCGGTTAATTAAGTTTTGTAAATTTAATTGTCTTGCCTATACGTCACAAAGCGAACAGACATTGCGGTAATTAAAAGGTGTTTTCACTCCAGCAGAAAAAATCAACTTGGGTAAAAATAAAGGCAAAATCAGAGCCAAATGGATATTTAGACTTGCTTTTTCTTTTTCACGTAATTGTGCTTATTTTAAAAAAATGACCGTCGAGCGACCATAACTGCAATTATGCTAATTGGGTCATTCAAGCGTAATCGTATACCGTTACTGCAGGGTCGTAACGAGGTATATGGGATCAGCCGGATCAAAGGCCTGAAAAAGGGTGGGATCAGGGATCACAGCCTCGGATCCGGGATCAAAGCTCTCGGGATCGGGATCAGCGTGTTTTCCATGGGCTCAAGGATCAGGCGTCTAGATAACAACAATAATTTACGATGCGCGCCTAAACATGGATTTTTAAAGCTTTTTGAAATTTTATGACCCATTTTATACAGTATTCCTTGGTATTTGGACTTATTGATTGATAGTTCACCGGAGACCAGAATCAAAGAGTACTAGTTGACTCAAACTTGACTGGTTAGGCATTGGGTCGTTAATCTGTTAATAACTTGCCAGGATTTTATTGTCTTACTCGCGCTGCATGACGTTCAATCATGTCATACAATATGCCAGGAATAGGTCATTTGAGCACGTTGGATTGCTTTCGACTGAGCACGGGCACTAAGTATACTTGGAGATTACTGGATCGTTTTTTAAAAAAGTCAACATTTCAGAAAGTTTTTTTCCATGGGGAAGCGAAAGAAGAGAAAAGATAATCACACACGTTGAAGGTAAATTGGAGTAAACGTTGATTTACGGTTTTCTTTCTGGTTCAAATCTGCAATCTTTTGGCAAAATTTAATTTCATAAACTCGACATTCTAGGTCACGTTCCTGGTCGCTCAGCAGAAAAGGCGATCAACGGCATGAGCGAAGCTCAAGGCGACGTTCAACAAGCAGGTAACTTAGAATAATGAGTGTTTGTGTGTTGTTACCAATTATAAGGACTAGAGTATACATAGAATTGCTTCTAAAACGGCGAAAAGACCAGACACAAAAACCATGATGTAACAACTGATAACACATTGAAAAATGTTAGTACAAATAGATTATTTAGCGTGGACCCGAGTAGTATTTATTCTAAAGGCAATTTAGATGAAAGAAAAGTTTTCTTTTGATCAAGGAAAATAATAGATGGATTAATTTGAAGGATTTTTTTTATAAAATTAATGTCATCAGTTTTAGGTTTACTGGTAAATGTTATTACAGTAACTATTGCCTTGCGGACACCCCGCGGCCAAAATTCAGATCCCCATCTAGAGGGTCTAACATAGGTTTGGCGGGATACGGGATGAGGCGTTTTTAGCTTAGTTTTAGATATTGTAACGGTGGTTCAGGATGGTGAGAAATTCATTCTATGCCGAAACGAGGAGCAACGCCTAAAAAACTTGGCTAACGGCTCTGACGAGGCTGATTATGATAGCAGTAGTGAGGACGACAGTGATGGCGACAAAAGTGAAGACGATGATGACCAACCGACTCGTTTCGAAGCTGGACGCAGTAGATCTGGCAGGAGGGTGACACGATTTGTGCTTTAACAAGCTCAGAACAATTCCAGGGCCTCTCCGGAGTCAAATTTTCACACACGTTGTACATTTTCTCGATAGATATTTTTCAATAGATTTTTTTCAGATGTCTAGAAAACGGATTAACAAATAGCACAGATACTGCAAATAGATGATAACAAAAACTTGTATCATAAACTGACTAGGTCGCATGCTCATGAAATTTTAAAGTTTATAGCATCACCAAACGGTTTTTCTTTTTCAAACGAATGTCGAGGAAGGTCGCTGCGATAAATACGTTTTATTCTAATTTTGGTTACAGAAAGTTTATTAAAGTTTATGAGGCTAATATCAACGTCAATTTTAAGTCTGCTTTTTCAAGCGGATAGATTCGAAAGTTATCAGATTTTTAGGAAAAATTTGTTTCCTCGTGTTTCCCGTATAAAACGTTTAGAATTTGTATAGTATTGCACTAGTTAGTGTGTTTTGAATTAAATGAAATTCACCTGATAGTTAAATTTGAGAAAAATCAAGATTGTTAACACGTGTCAACGAAGTGACGGATCCTTCAACGATGATTGCCAAAGGTAATATTCTACAATGATAAAAACGAACAAAAGAAGTGGGAACCGAGATAATTCAGGTAAGACTCTAATACTTTGGACCATCATAATATAGTGAAAGAAATGTGAAGTAGCTCATTTTTATTTTAGTCTAATGTCGCATTGGCGAATTGGTAAAAAATGATTACCAGACAAAATTATGGATAGAAAACACACTGGGATCAACAAAATTTTGTGGGATCAGGGATCAAAATTTTCATCACTTTTGGGATCAGGGATTAAAAATTTGCGTAAAAATACGGGATCAGCGACGAAAAAATATACCTCGTTACGACCCTGGTTACTGGCACTGGTGCATAATCGTACTAGACAGAATGATGGCAGAATATCTCTGCAGAAACAAACTTCAAATGATAATAGACAAATTAATTTAACAAAACTGGGTATAAATTTGTTATTTGTTTCTGAAAACGTTCTCCTGTACGATTTTGAGTAATTTCAAATGCAGGAATGCTCCTTAACTCTTTGGTCACGCAATCAACACATGTCGTGATTCTGTGTCTTCCGTGTGCTACTTTGAAGAGTTTCCTGCGTCGCGAGAAAACAGTTGTCCAAAGAAAACTTAATATCATCTTGAAGATCATTCCTTCGGCAATTTACATATGTAATTTTGTGGAATTCTGAATCTTCACCGACAATTTTTTGTAACGGAAGGGAGCACATTGTTTTTTTGCATGGCTAAAAGCTTCTAAGCAACCAATTCCTACACAACTTACATTTTACAGAATACAAAGAGTCTATGAAAGAGCTCACGTTGGTTAGATTTCCCTAGACGTGATATCTTTGAAATGCAAAGCGAGCGAAAGTGTTCAATTTTCGACCTGTTATGACCCGATCCATCGATTCCAGAGGGTGAAAGGGAAAAGTTCGTTTTTCTCGAAAATAAAAACATATTTGAGGAAAAAAATACACAGCCTTTCTTGTTACAATAGGGTCCACTTGTGTGCAAAAATTGAGACAATTTGAGTTTTTGACCCTTGCCATAAAAATTTCATTTTTGTTTGATTTTTGCACGGTTGTTCTCTTAAAATCGAGTACCGTCAGGTGTTGACCTCCATTCTTGATCAGCTATACGCCTTTTTAGCTCGATAATTTGGTAGAGAACGAAGAGCGGATGACTGTTTACAAGTGCGCATGCTTTGAGAGAAAAATGAAAACATCAATACCAACTAGCCGATGGTAAACTGGCCTTAGCTACAGTTAGGCGCAATTTCTTTCTGACGAAGAAATACTGTGAAAATTGGAGGAATCAATTTGATTTACTCTTAAACATTCATTTATGCAGAAATAGCGATTTCTGACGCATCATAATTCACAAATAAAAATACAGAAAGAGACTTGTTCGATCGCGGTGCCGAAAAACTGATTGCGATTTCTGTAACTCTTACAAAGTGACATTGACTAGCCTCTAGCGGGCTAAATTTGGTTAGCTTTATGGCTTATTACTCTAAGGACTAAGGAAGAGTTTATATGAGCCCATCAATACAAAGGCAGACGTTACGCTACAATTAGACATGATCTTTTTGTTGACTCACACACGTTTTATAAATTTGTCTCGACAATGAGAGCTTGCAGGATTTAAAAACTAATTTAGAACTTGAACACCGGAAACCACATTGACAGTGCCATATGACGAGATGGTTGACCGCATTATCATGGAAGTTGGTAATAACTTCACAGCCAGTCACGAACTTTAAAATAGACTGAAAAAAAAAATGCCATGGCTCATGAGGATTACTTCTTTCAGTTTATGGAGGAGCTCGCAGCAGTTCGCGCGCGCGCAACGCATACTTATAGTAAATAGTGGTAACCCATCAAGCCGAGAAAACTTGGAAGGGTTTGACCGTACGTCCGTAAGTACAAGGTGCTACTTTTTGTATGCGCAGCTAGCCGAATTGCGGGCTCAAATCTAGCCATTACGTAGGTAGAAGGGAAGCAGAGAAAGCAATACGAATGCGTGATTGCTTACATAACTTGGAAATACCATTCATGTGCGCAGGTAGAAAGTAGATAGTAAAGCATAATCGAATAACTAAGTTCGGTGTAGCTCACCATGAGCACACAGTTAGGCATTGGACGAGGACTTCACGTGGGCTAGTAAATGTGAAGTCGCACAAGCAAAGAATATGTAATCCGCGTTTAGAGCTGGAACCTATTGTGATTAGGGTTTAATTGAAAACATCCTTGATACTCGACAGTTTGCAATTTCTGAGCTTAGCTATGTCACCCGGAATGAATAATTCTATTTCAAGATTCTGGTCAGAGGATTTGCGTGGGAATAGCATAGACAGAAAGCAAGAAGTAAAAGGTGCGAGTGAGTTGGGAAAATGAGAAAGAGAGCTAGAAACGAAGCAGAAAACTGACAGAAAACGGTAAGAGTAACGCCAAAAAGAACAATAAGAGGCTAACATCAAAAAGCGAATATTTAGTAAAAAACAACGTGAGAAGGACATACAAGGGCTCCAGACAATAGACTGAAAAGATGTCATCAGCAAAGAGAAAGCGAACCACAAGGGAGCCCGAAGAAAGGAGAGGAGTAAGTTGAGTCTTTTCTGAGTTTTCTCCCACGCTAAGGCCCAGAATTTGAACTGCGGATAAAGACGTGAATGAAAGTGATCCTCGCAGTAATGTTTTTTCAGGCCTTATTTTCACTACTGCCTAAGTAGTGCACATTACTGCGAGGATCACTTTCATTCACTTCTTTATCCGCAGTTCAAGTATATGACTTTCATATATTCCTAACCGTTTATTTCATCACTTCACGGGTTTATTTAGAACCAACATCATCACCAGCACCTAGTTGGCTTGTTAGCTCAGTTGGTAGAGCGCTGTACCGGTATCGCAGAGGTCATGGGTTCAAATCCCGTACAGGCCTGAATTTTTTTCAGGCCTTATTTTCACCACTGCCTAAGTAGTGCACTTTACTGTGAGGATCACGTTCATTCACGTCTTTGTCCGCAGTTCAAATATATGAGTTTCATATATTCTTAACCGTTTAATATTAATTTTAACATCAATATACGTCAAGTGTCGACTGACGGTATTTGTTTTTCCTGACGGTATTTGTTTTTCCGCTGTTGACCCCTAATGAAATTTGGCTCGTTCAATAGCATTCTCTTTGATTTACAGACTCAATTTCTCAACTCAATATTAAAAGCTTTTTGGTGATATTACTCTCCTCCGATCTAACAAATCGTAGAGTTATTCTATGCCTATAGGTATGTATTGTTATTAGCCCATGCCATATGCCAATAAGACCTACTACATGTAGTGGCCCCAATAAAGTGACATTTTTAAAGTGTGGGCGCGTTTTTTTTTTCGGGAGAAACTAGCTGCAAAGCATACAACGCTTTGAGAAATTGATTAAGTGAGGGACTTTTAATTACTATGAATAATTCTGGTTTACTCCCTTGGTCTCTAACTCTGTTCGTAAACTATTTTGATTTTTACCCCAGACGAGATTAAAATACAAATCTCACATAGATCGGAAACTCAATCAATTGGCGCGGGATTTGATAGATCTAGCATTGTGCCTATCAATGACGACCAACAAGGAGAAAACACACAAGGAAACCGGACGGATTTCTCAACGATGACCCAGATTTGGAAACATCTTATCCAGATTAAAAGGCCTATTGAGCAACTTCTTATGTATTTAAGGCACGGGCTAGGAGTAGAAGTCAAAGACCACAGGGAGGGAAGTTTGGTGATATCAGTGACCTGCAGCTCTCTTCATGCTCTTGAGAGACTTTGGGCTGATTACTGCAGTGGTAATCTCAGTCAAGTAGTGCAACAATTACTCGTCACGCCTGAAGCTTTGAAGGAGCTTGGTTTAAGTCGTTTGGAACTGAGAACCACGATTACCGAAGAGGAGTACAAAAAATACAAAGACATTTTTCTGCGTGCAGATCAGGTAATTTCAACTGAAAGGTAAATATTTTTTGCAGCTGATCAGCATTTTATTTAAATAGCACTGGTCTAAAACTCCCGTATCCTCGTTTACTGCTGTAGCAGTATTCACAGTCATTTTACAGTGGCTTTAGTAGTAAGCGTAAAGACTGGTTTTTTTCCGTATACTGTCTCGCCCATTGAATGGACTGCCACAAAATATGATTAAAAAATATTAGTTGTCGAAAGTGCTTTGTGATGGATTGATATTTAGGGGAAAAAAATTGCCACATTTTCAAGGTGCTTTGATAACTCACGAAATCAAGTGCAAAATTAATTACCGTTTCCATGGTTCATCTTTAAAATATAATGATTATAGGAGGACCATCAAATTAAATTCAAAAGTGAGCAAATATAATACATTTCTCGGTTCCTATCACATTTCAGAGAATATCCCAAATATTGGTTATATGTTTAATTACCAGCGAGTTTATCCCTTTCATGCTTATTTTTACGGTCACCCCGTCATTCCCTTTGGGTGACCGCTAAATACAGGTTCGACTGCAGAATGAAATGTGCATGCAAGGAAAAGAGTTCGTGACTACGCTAGCTTAATCAGTTATAGAAAACACCATACTGAAGTAATATTTGTCTAATATTGAGTGACCGACATAGATAAATAGTATAGCTAAGTCTAAGTTTTATTGTCATAGTGATATTTTTGCAAAGAAATTTAATCAATCCATGCTCCACTTATCAGGCCTTTCTAGCGTTGACAGAGGCCAGGAAAGAAGTCGAGAGAAGACAGACGTGCTTGCTATATTTATGCGAGAGCACAGAGGCCTGTCTGAATATGATGAGTGACAAGGATTACGCTCTCCTGGAGCTGGGAGTGAAAAATTTCAGGAACCAATTAGCCTAACACATACAGAGATTAGAGAGAGAGAAATACGTCGTACTTGTTTTAGGTTGGTCTCTCAAGAAATTTTTAAAAGCTCGTAATTACGTAGAAGTTGAAGCATGTGCGCGTGTCGAAGCTTAAGTTTCCTGCCAACTACTCGATTCGCTCTCAGACAGACTCTCCGCCACAGGACTACGCCACTTGCTTTCAAAGGAGTAAGACACGAAATACTTGACAGACATTACTCGTCTTTCACAGTTTCATGTCAATGTCTACCAGACTTCACTTTTAATTTCACTACATTCTCCCTTTTAACTATGCCTATTTTGTTGTTTTTTCTTGTTTCAATTGAATTAACTCATCTTGATCACAAAACATGCTCTCTTTCAGAAATGCATGCGCTGTGATATCTTAAACTAATAAAAACTCACGACAAACATTTTCATTACATTTATCGTCTCTTTTATATGCATGAGATAAGTGAAAGTGGCTCCCATGTTTTCCAAACTTTTCGCTTCAGCAAAATATCTTTTTTAATGTTTTCCTAATAACGCCTCTTTTGTCTTCATACGAACAAGGCTCGAGGCAGTTTCCGTTATAAGTCAAGATTCTTGTCATTCATGGTCGTAAAAACAATGTATATTTTCGATAAGAACCTGTTTTGCTTTCTTATTAGAAATCAACAACTTAAACCTAATCAGGACTCATTAAAGAGAACGATCTGGAAATTTAAACACAACCAATTTCATAGTTTTCTTAAAACTAATGATTTTTTCCACAGGTGAAAGAGATCCGAAAAAGAGCGCATTGCTGACTCTAATTCTTGGGGAACAACTTCTCACTGACTCCTTTTTTGGCACCTCTTCCGTTGTCTGCGAATTTAGATATGGAAAAACCCACAAGCTGGTAGCGCACTATAAAGACGCAGATCCTCAAACAGGCCTTCCTTCAAAGACTATCCAACCTGACGAGATGGCTGTGAACTTTCCACATATCTTTCTTCAAAAAATCTCCTGGTTTTTCCAAAATGAAGATCTGCAAGGTTCAGTTTTTGATAAAATTGAGATCTTTTGGCCAAACAATCTGCTTAAGGTTGGTGGTTAGCTAGCTGAGGGCATATATTGTAAATCGTGACTTGAGGGTTGCTAAAAGCTACCATCAAGCGTTATTCTTGGCAAACTTAGGTCTTTCAATATATTGTTGATTGACGGATTATCTTTGACACCTAACATACTTTGTTTTCGTTCGCAATCTAATCCTTCAGGAGAACAGTTGTAGCTTGATTTCTTGATCAGATAAAAAGTCAGAGATGTTTAAAAAAAACAATTACAAAAATATTTATCAGAAAAAGAGTCATTTGATCTGTTTTAAGATTCACTTGCCTCTCATCCTTCTCTCCTCTAGGAAGGAATCGTTGTAGTTGACAGTCCAAAATTTGGAAAATCACCGATCGTAGACGTGAAAGTAAAGGCGTACCTTTCTGAGGCCTTTGCAGTTATCTGCGTCATTGAGAGTTTAACTCAGCAACAAAGGGTAAGCTGCATGGACAGGTGAAGTTAAAGCACCTGCAGCGTTTTCCATAGCAGGGCTTTCATTTGTTTAATTTTTGCAGCAACATGTTTCAAATTATAAACTGACTAATACAATTATCCCGCGGCAGACAAAGTCTTAGCCGCCCTTATATTGACGTATTTGACTAAATTGATAAGAAAAATTCAGCAGAAAGAATCCAAAATAGGAATGGTGAGCTATTATCATATTATTTTTATAATAATCAATAATGTTACAGTTAACTTTATCATCATCATCAGTGTTATTATCATTCTTATACTGATCATAATTATCACCAATTACTTTAATTATTATTATTATTACCATGGCTGTAATCATTTTCTTTATTATTATTATCATTTTAATGCCCAGAGAAACCATTTATAACAGCTTTTGCTAAAGGGTTTTCCCCGTTTGATTATGTTATTATTATTGTTATTATTATCATTATTATTACTCTCGAAAGAATTTTTAACTCCATGTGTACGTTTGTCCTTATAGATGAAAGAAACAATCAAACAATGTAGAAGATTATGTCTTGATCATCTGGAAACCGCGTCAATTTGTCCTCTTTTCCTATGTGCCAATTGGCATCAGTTATCTCAAAAGGAGGCTGATTCCATGAAAAATCACGTCGTCAGACAATTCAGAGAATACTGGCCTGAAGTAGACCCTGATTCTCAAATTATCCACATATCATCGCCTTACACCACAAACTATAGAACAGCTGTTGCGGAGTTTGTGTCGCTGATGGATGCTATTAAATCCAACGCCTTGCAAAACAATAAAGCAACACTGCAAATGCAGTGGAGGTACGTTCTGACATGACTATAGAGGGTCTCAAAAAGCTGCGTGAAGATATTATGGTCCTAATTTATAATGGTAATTGAACTGAGTGGAGTGCAATTTGGGCTGAAATCATACGCGTGATTTCAAAATCGAACGAGCGCGCAGCGCGAGTTCGATTTGAAATCACAAGTATGATTTCAGACCAAAATTGCACGACACGAGGTTCAATTACCACTTTATTACATCCATTTTGAAATCACCCCAATGCAGGACTTGGTCAATTCAAATATTTTATTGATGCAGTACTGAGCCGGTTTTTAAATAAAAAGCGGAACCGGAAACGCGTTTATCTCATTTTGTATGCAAAACAGAAAGACTTTGACGTCATGTGTCAAAAACTCAGTCAAGCGTATCAAAAGAAAGACAACTTTCATTCAAGAAATACGAGAAGTCCTCAATAACTCAGAAAAAGAGTGAAGCGTTAAAGTTCAGTCCTCGTCGTCTGACTCAATGATGTAAGCCCTTCGTTTTTTCTGTGGTTGGGGTGGAGAATTCTGGCTGTCTCTAGAAAAGAAATTGAAGGTGCAGCCTGTGTAATTATGCGATGGAACGGGAGCAGCACAACTGAAGGCTTCCATGCGGTACTGAGACTGCAACGGAAAACGTGGTGGAAATCCTGAAAATTCAGCCGGCTGAAAACCAGGATTGGAGCCCATGGCCTGATGCATTTGGCCTTGTTGTTGGACGTGATAAATAGGAACCAGAGGTGTTCGTTTATGTTGGACTGCAATCTCTTGATTTGAGGCTTCATTTGCAGTGTTTTGGCGGGAGACTTCGTTTGCTTGATTTTCGTTTGACACTTCTTTATATCCACTGATAATGTGAGACAGTTCTTTCCTGTGATTCTCGTCTATTTCATCGTAGTCATCTAACGAAGATTCACGTGCATGGCCTGTTATTTCCTAGATAACATTGCGCGGTTGACCAGACTTCTTCAGTTTTGATACCAATGTTTTCCTCATGCTGTGGTTCGTCAGCTTCTTATTCGTCCTGAGACAGGAGGCCATGGATTTCATTAAATTGCCGATGGTGTTTTGTCTCATTCGAACTTTGGTGTACCAAACATCTGCTGATTTAGGACGATTTATGATGCTTAGATAGAGTGGCCCCGTGTTCTTCATTCCTTCGGGTCGCTTGGACAACCAAAGCTTGAATAGCCGCACTGGATCGCTTTTTCCGCCATCGGTGCTGAACATTGCCTGTGGTGTTGTTCTTCGCCTGATGGTGAGACCACCGCTCCGTGTTTTAGTGGGACCTTCCCTGAACTCAACAACTTCAGTTCCATCTTCTCGCTGTCTTATAATTACGTCTTCCACGTATGCATCGTAGTGTTCTTGGCGACCACGAAATCCCAGTTGTTCTGTCAAATTTTTGAAGTTGACATTGGTCAAGACCTTTCCATTAAAATCACCCAACTGACCTTTTTCCCACAGGGCTGACTCTTCTTCAGGTGTGATTGGCTGAGCTTTGTTGGGTCTCTTTCCCTTTCCTTGTTGACGCACGGAAATTGCTTTCGCATTGAGGATTTCTTGTGAGGAGTGAAACTCTCTCGATCGCACAATGCTTAATGGATAGTTATTCTCCTTTAGATAACGATCAATGGCACTCTGCATGATTTTAAGGGATTCTGGCTCGTAGTCATCTCCGTCCTTTTTTTTCACCTCAGCGTAAAACTTACTCAAGACCTTGTCAAGTTCTTCAGGCGCCATTGTTTCGATAGAGACATATTCAAGATGGCGGCATTGACACCAGCTTCTGAAAACATTCATCCATTGTTTTGTGGAGCGGGATGTATTTTTATTCGAAGCGACAGACTTAAGCTCCTGTATTTCATCGCTTGAAATGATAGGAAATCTTGAAACATCTAACTCTTGTGGTGACTTATGATTTTCTTCGTTTGTTGCTGACTCGGTGGACTCGGGATCGCGCGGATTTTGAGCTTGAGAGGGTAGAAAATCGTCAAAATATTCACCAAAATGTACACGAAAAGTGAGAAAGTCCCTGGAATGTTGGTCTTCAGCCTGAAGGATCTGATTGCCATCATTCAAAAACTGGAAAAATTAAATTTATCCATTTTTGGGGGGGAGAAATAAGAGTAATGGAAACAAAAGTTGCAAAATTTGCCAAAGGATACTCTTTGTCTTTCATTTTCCTGCAATTTGATTGGTTACTTTAAACAAGCCTTGAAATCTGATTGGTTGTTTTGTTTTAAGTGTAACTTCCTCATTACCTGGAAAAAAGATGCGATTTAGAGCAAAAAATGGTGCGATCTGTGAATAAATCGCAGCAATTAGAGCCAATCAGATCACAGGGACCACCAGTGATTTCAAAATGGGTGTAATAAACATTTTAATCTAGCTGGAGTTAGCAGTTTTCTTGATTAAGTGATGCAATCTTTTTCATCCCATTCTTACCTTTTTCTCGACTCCTTTTAAGAAGACCAAGTTATGTTGCCCTCATGTCTTGATCTAATGAAATTCATTCATGTGCACAGTGAAAATTATAATTTTACACATACGCAAAGGCATAGAAAAAATACAGGGCTTTGTCTCTCTGGATGGTTATTGAAAAGTACTTTATGGAAAAAGTTTAGTAGAAGCCATATTTCCAAACGCCACATGGAATGACAGAGTATAAATTCAATGAACATTTTGGTGAGAAATAAACTTGAAATTTGCAAAATCTCCCAGGTGGCTTGACTCGGCCATTTCACGTATGGCTTACCACCTGAAAATGGTCATGGATCTCCTTTGTCCGTCCACCGATCGTAAAATCGTCTCTTATTTACATGCTGAACGCCTTCGTGACATTGAGATGTGGCTGTGCTCAGTTGAATACGAGTTGCAAGAGCATTTCAGAAAACTGGCAGAAGACGCCGTAAGGGTACTGTCCAACCACCTCCAGTCTTGCGAAGTTATGGAAAAATTTACCTCTTGGACGCTTGACGATATTCCACACGCTGGAGAAAGTTGGGAGGTGACCGAACATCTTATCAAAGATGCATTTCAGAAGCGACTGCAGAACACGATTGCCGCTTGGGAAGAAAAAAACCAAATTTTATCCTACACCCGCAGCTCTCTGGTCCAATTGTCCCACCAGCGATTTGATAAAGGGGAGAGTCTACTTCCATTCCGATACCTAGAGAAACCCGTCATCACGGATGCTGGTGCTAGTGGATCACAAACTTGCCAGTCTTCAAATGACTTCAGCGCAGCCCAAAAAGTTATGATCGGGCTGAAAAGTCTAATTTCGGTTCCAGTCGGCCTAGCAGTTTTAGTTGGCAGCTTCCCACTCATGGGTGTCATGAAACTTAAAGAGAAAGCAACAAATTTTAAACGTTCGAGGGAATACGAAAGAGACAAACAGAGCTTTATCGTGCAAGCCTCCCGTGAATACCTTCGCAATGTGGCTCAAGAGCAACAGCTTTGGTTGTTCGTGGAGAAGGAGCTCAAAGATGTTCAGGTTTACCTTACGAAAGTTTCATCTTGTTTGCGTGAGCTCACAGCCGCCGAAAAAATACTATGTCAGCAGCTCAGAGATGAGACTCGCTCTGGGAAGGAAATTAAAGAATCCTATGGCCCCTTAGAAGAGATGAGTACTAGAATAAAGGAAAAGATGGCACTCTTTTCTATCAAAGAATTACAGAGAACGGAAATAAGTCGTAATGACTTGGAGTGGAATCGTGACGATCCAACTTCACTTCTTGGGAATGGAGCATTCGCCTCAGTTTATCGAGGAACATTCAGGTTACCAGGACAGAGCGAACCAACACAGGTAGCTGTGAAATTGTGGATTAGAGAACAAAACGAATCCACCGCAATTGGCTTCTTTTGTAAGGCAGAAACATTAAGGTTAGTGACGCTGGGCATTTTACACTGGAATGCATTTAGGGAAAAGTACCGTGCATCAAATAAAAATTAATAAATCTAGTTGCAGTTAATACATAAAGGAGGGCTGTCTAAAGAAGAATTTGATGTGATTTGACAGCAATAGAAATTAAGTTGATTTAGCTAGATTGGTATGATAACATAATAGTTGAAAAACGCCGGCACATTCGGGTACTTTGACATCCAAACAAAATTGAATAAAGGTCGATGCAATTATATCTTTTGTAGGAAGCTTGACTTTCCCTTCATTGTCAAGTTCTTTGGGAGAGCATTGCTGAAGGAAGTCGATCGATTGCGGGTGATCGACGTTTTGGAATTTTGCGAGGAAAACTTGATGAATCACATTTTTCAGAATCCTAAAAATATTCCTGGATTTTCCGGAATAACCTCTGCCAAGAAAAATGTACTGTGCTGGGCAAAGGACATAGCTGCTGCCATAGAGTTCGTACACAACCAGGGTATTGTTCACCGCGGACTCAAGCTGGAGAAAATTTTGGTGAGTTTCAGAATTTTTTAAGAATTTAATTTCTACAGTTGCTTCGATTTCAGTGTGTTTTTGAGGGTCAGTTCATCATTAATTATCTAATAAATTAGCCAGAAAATTAAGACTTACAAATTAAATGTAATAGTTGTTAAAATCCGCTTAAGTACTCTTTAATCAATCGTTCATAGTGTCAAGTGACGAACTGCGAGTGCTTCCACTCAATTTTGCAGAAGAGGCCTTGTTATAGCAACTGTGCTCATATTTTTCACCTCTTTTTATAGCTTTCGCACAGAAATGTCGTTAAGGTCTCTGGTTTTCGCCTTTCTGAAGAGGCTAAGATCATTGCAGACAAGATAACGGGAACTGATGCCTACCTTGCCCCGGAAGTGATCCGTTACAAAGAATACGATAACGAGGCTGACATATACAGTTTTGGTATAATGCTTTGGGAGATGTGGTATGGTAAGAGAGCTCTCCTTGAAGAAGAGGGACATGTGTCGGACCAAGAGGCTAAGGGTGCAAGACCTTCATATGTACAAGACGCGATCAAGCCTCCAACTGGCTGGCAGAATCTAATGCAGCGTTGTTGGGATGGAAAACCCCACATTCGACCTGATGCGGCAGAGTGTCACAAGCTATTGACTGTGCTCTCCCAGGAAGTTTACGAACCTCTTTTGTGAACACTGATCATGAAGTAATCATCTTAACGTATTTCATATTTAAAGCTGGAATCACAGACCAACAACAGCAATTGGCGGTCTGATTACAAACTCGTTCTGATTGCTATAGTAGATAGAAAAGAGTGAAATGCAAGGAAACATGCATTATGATGGAGTACAGTGCGCGGTAGACTGATGCCAGGTAAGAACCCATTTGTAAAGGGAACAGAAAATGATTTCCCATAAAAGCTAAAGAAAAAAAACTTTTCTGGATGAAGATAAATCTGTGCTTGAAGACCGTCATGATTATTTATCATTTCTGCATCGAAAAAGGCAAGAGCAGTTTTTCTTATTCTTTTTCTTTTCATTTTTTTTCCTTTTTTTCTGTCATCGCACGGTTTGTACCGCAGTTTCACAATCAGAAAAAAAAGTTGTAATGTGTGTAATACCGTCTGAGTTGACTGAAAATAGCTGTAGTCATCATCACATATAATGTATTCATATCTCTAGTATTGTATCAGTTTATTAACGGAAGATTTAAATCATGGAAATAAATGTATCTTATAGCCTGTTCTCAATAAATTCAAGCGTCTATTGCTTATCATTAAACGCGATGTACCTACAGTTACCATTTTACTTATGTGAACGAAAGAACTACGTTTTACAAAACAAATACAAACCTTTGCATTTCTCAGAGATCAAATCTTTGCGTTTCCATGACACACAACTAAAAAAATTTATCCCTCTGTAATTAGGGAACTTTTCCCAAGAAAAATTTTGAAAAAGTTACAAAACATTTGTATACCTATTACTACTCGAAGTATAATCGTAAATAATAAGAACCCATTTTTAAATGTCTTTGATAACTAATGACTGAGGAAAGCAGAATCTTGAAATCAGTGTTTGTATAGGGCAAGGTCTTGCCCTTGCTTTGCCGTTAAGATACAGCGTGAAGGTTTGAATGAACGATAACGAAACATCTTTTTATCGTTATTAAGTACCATCATCTTCGAGATGGAAGAAAGCATCATATATGGACAGTCCCACGTATCCCTCTATATTGTGCTAAACTTGCCTTCCTCGATTCCTGACGTCTTTCTTTGATGTGTTCATGAAGCTTTTCCCGCATTTCTTTATGTTGCCCGAAATTTTCTGGTTTCATTCCAAAAGCTCGTGCAATCTCGCAAAGCTCTTCGCATTCTCCTACGTTGTCTTCTGCTGGTAACTGTCGTGATCCTAAACCAGTTGCTTTAGAATGAGAAAAGAAGATTATAAAAAACAAAGCAGGCTTATAAATTGTAATTATCAATAGTTTATAATTGTGAAATCTTCTTTATGTGCCATTATGTGTGTTTTTTATCTTTATGACGTCCTAATTTGGGGGCCTGTAAAGTAAAATGCAAATCAATGTGAACAAGGGAGGGTAAATAAAACCAAAAAACTGGATCCCCAAGATAGGCAATAATATAAAGGTAATCCATGCCATAGTCTTACTCCTTATCCTTCAGGAGTGATTTTGTACAAGATTCGTGTGTTGCACGAATCTCTGCACGTGGAACGAATCTGAAAATAACCAAGAAAAGTGTGACCAGAGGTATCGCTAATCTACTGCCAAATTAAAAATATCTGAAGTTCCCGCGATTTATTGTACAGGACAAACCCTCAAGCCAGTCTAAATTAAACCGTAAAATTTATGGTACATCTTTGACGCGTTCATTGAGCAAAAGTTGATCGACTTTTGCAATTTCTTGGCAATCTTAACACAGAAAATAAACATATCATTTAGTGGTAATCGGGAAAATTTTTTGAAAGAGGGGTACCCTGTTGCAACTCAGTTAGCTTGAACATTCGAAAATCAAACGTGTAATGCACTGTTTTGAGGAAAATTGGCCTTAATGAACTCACTTTGGGTTGATGTCACCGTTAACATTTTTTCTGGTGGAGTTGATGATCCACATTGTAAATGTGACCTTCTCTCATCTTGGAAGTCATTATTTTGCGCTCTTCCAACGAGAGCACTCTTTGTTAACTGCGCTGATGTCCTTGGATCATTCTTTTTTCCGACAATAGGATGAAATTTTTTCATTATGGTTTCGCCGGTGTCTTTGATTGCCCGTTGTACATCGTCAATAAGTACATCATCACCAGTCCTTTTTATGGCCTGGTGTACATCATCACCAGTCCTTTTTATGGCTCGGTGTACACCCTCAAGTCCCTCTTGAATAGACTTTGCAACTTTCTTTATTTCCTCTTTGGTTCCTACTTCATTTTCGTACCATTCTTTCAATTCTCTAACATTTCTCTCATCCTCAGACGTTAGCGGATCAGTTAAGAACTTTTCAATCAATCTTTCCCATGCACTTTGAGCTGAATGACTTATCGAGCCTGCTAGTCTCACAAGAGCCTCTTGAATGTCGTTCCATAACGAATTAAATTCAGTTTCACCCATTTCCATTTCAGGAAGCCGTGGCAAATTTTGTTGCGGTATTCTTTAATTCTTGTCAGATCAGCAGCTGTAGAATGGTCTGTTGGTGATGGAAAGGTATCCCACCCAGATGCTGGTGGAGTAAGGTTACAAACTGTTTTAAATAGTGTTTTTAAGGAGGCTAATGTCGAAGTCTTTCGAAGTTCTATTGCGTGTTCCCGGTTTTGGATAAAGGCATTCCATTTGTGGCTTGGAAAGTTTTGCCTTCTTAATCTTACGCCTAACGGCAGGATTGTTTATTCTCACGACAAATTGATGAGGGCTGAAAAACTGATCAAACATTTCTCGCATTATGGCTGTGCCTCCAGCCACCAATAGTCTCGCAATCCGCTGGAAGTTTTCTTTCTCGTGAGTTGAGAGAAGGACTTTATGTGATGCACCCGTTGGTGGGGCAGCGGCCATGTCGCTCTTATTGTGTTAGCTATATTTCCGCTTGGAAGATTAACGCAGATTCACATTAATAAGTTGAACACTAAATCCAGGGGGAAAAATTGAATCAAATATTTAGTTTTGTCACAGTAAATTGACTTAAGGAAGCTACATTGGGTTTTGACCGCGGGAGATATGGGTGCGAGCTTTGAAAGTGTCAATATGCAAAACAAAAATGGCAGCTCGATACGATCGCGCGATTTTTGCTTGAATAGGTGTGCTAAAATCAGTTCAGCACAATGTAGTATGGAGAGAAAGAGACAGAGCGACCAAAGAAAGCAAGAAGTATAAGCCGTACAGCGAGTCGAGAAAAACGCGCAGGAAAGTTAGAAAGCGCGCTAAAATAAGCAGAACACGACGAGAGGAACGCGAAATAGAACAAGGAAAAGCATTAGTAAAAAGGCGAATATATAGTGGAGAGAAACGTGAGAAGGAAATACAAACAGCTCCAGAAAACAGACTGAAAAGAGGTCATCAGGAAAGAGAAGCGAACTACAAAGGATTCGAGAAGGAAGAGGAGATAAGTCATGTCGTATGGGGGTTTTCTCTTACACTAAGGCCCAGAAAAATTCAAACCCCTTTTCACCAATCGTCGTTTTATACTACATTTAGCTTGTGTTGAGTTTTAAATCACGTTTCGGTAAAACAAAGACTTTTGCATTAAAAAAGAAGTTATTTTGCAGATTATGTTTCGCCTAGGAAGTTATCAAATGATAGCGAACGGCTTGAGAAAGTTTCCATCATTCTCTCCTCAGTGAACCATCGCAAGGTTTACATTGTTCATTTAAAAAAATCGCGCTTTGTCAAAGATGTGTTGTTTTACCTTAAGATCGGTGTCACGGCCTTTCTCAAAATTTAATAAAATGAGATTGAGTCAGCGATGTTCATGTTTACATTAAGTCCGACGCGGTAATTTGATCTGGACAATATTGTCATGTGACCCGTCAAGCATGTGATAATTTTAATTGCCGACCGCAAATGTGTAGTGCAAACAAAGTCACGGGTAAAATGGTGTCAGTCCAACTGCAGGAGGCGTGAATTTCATTGTTTGGTCATGGTACTTATCAGCGCTATGTTTTCACGCTTTCTACTCGATTCGTTCGAACTTCTGGAAATGGTGGGTCTCACAAAACATGAAGCCACTTTCTCTTCGCCCAGCATCTCGAGGCGTACTTACTGCTCAGGTTATGATGAACATGCTTGCGGTACAATTATTTTTCCTAATGCTAGAAACTGAAGAGTCAGTCTCTGAAATTGATAGTCACTACATTTTGCAAGAAGCGTCCGAGCTGTGATCGTGTAATTAAACGCTCTGACCCCAGGCAGCAAGACCATAGGTTGAATGAGAATGAATTAGTGAATTAGTGACTTGTAGACATTCAGTAATATTGGTTAAGGTACAGAGTGGCATAGCTTTGCAAGTTTAAGCCCATTACATTTTTACAAATTTTTGTAACAATAGAATCAATGTGGTTTTCTAAAAGAGATTCTGATCAATATGAATGCCCAGGTATTTTAGGTAAACTTTAGACTATAGACAAACATATTTATTCTTCTCATTATCAAACATGCAAAGTTTTGGTTGGTATTAGCAAGTTGCTTTTGTGGAGGCGCAGTGGCCTCATGGTTAGTGCGCTTGACTCCAGATCGAGTGGTCTGGGTTCAAGCCCTGGCAGGGGTCATTGTGTTGCGTCCTTTGGCAAGACACTTCACTCTCACAGTGCTTCTCTTCACCCAGATGTACAAATGGGTGCCATAAAATATGCTAGGCGTAACCTTGTGATGAACTAGCATCCCATTCAGGGGGGAGTAACAATACTCCTAGCCGCTTCATGCTAAGAAACCAGACTTAAGCGCTGACCCCTCAGGCCACTTGGGCCTGTCCAAAGGCTTTACTTTACTTTACTTTGGCAAGGATGAAAAATTACAAAGTTGAATTTTTTAATGTTAATAGTTAGTTTGTTGGCTGTCAACCAGTTATAAAGGTTTTGTAGTTCATTGTTGACCATTGTCTCAAGGTCTTTCAAATTTTGTCTGCATACAAAATATTAGCGTCATCTGCTAAGAAAAAACTAAATTTACGCGAGCATCTGTGGATATCATTGACATATACTGCAAGAAAAGCAATGGTCCAAGAATTGGTCCTTGAGGAACACCACATCCAACAACAGTGTTATCTAATGTAGGATGGCCTACTTGCATTGTTTTTGTGCGATTTTTGAGATATGAGGCAAACCAATCATTTATTAATCCATAAAGCCATAGTGATTGAGCTTATCAAGCAAATGTCGTGATGAATGACATTTTGGGTTAAATGCTTTTTTAAGATCAATGAATACTCCACAAGATAGCAATCATTGCTTCACGTTTGTCTGTATATATCATTAACAATCATGTCTAATATTGCGTGTTGGGTTGAATGCCCTTTATGAAAGTGGTATTGTGAGGAATACAAAAGTCCGTGTTTCTTAATATATCTTGTCAATCTGTTGTAAATTGTTTTCATAAATACTCTATCAAAGTTTGAAGTAAATTCTCCTCCTTGTTAGGAGGCATTACACATTTCTTCAACTAGAATCTGAATCATGTAGTCATCTTAATTTCAATGAGTTTTTAAAAAACTTCATTCTACATAAGAACACTTTACTGGAGTACAATATATATTTATTTGCTGTCTTTCTCGTACATAGGACTTAACCATTATAATGTGTCTTAACCCTTTGACTCTCATCGATGACCAAGACAGCATTTCTCCTTAGGATATCTATACAATATCATGCAGACAAGTGATGAGAATAAAGAAGAATCTCAATTATGGGATTACTATTTGATCCAACACCAAATTCTCCAAACTAACGTAATGAAAATCATTTGGCAGACCTAAAGGAGAATTACTTTTAATGAGATCTTGGGAGTTAAGGTTTTAAAGGGGATCTCATTATAGGGGATCTCATTATATTGTAATGATTAAATATACTAGTGGAAGGGGGCATTGGGATTTTTGGTTTTGTAGTTTCAGCTATTTTTTAGATCGGTTTTTCAGTTTTTTGGTTTTGGTGTTCTTTGCAGTTTGTTTCCATTTTTTAGCATTTTGGTTTTTGGTTTTCACAAAAAATACTAATGGGTTTTCAGATTTGATATCCAATGCAGTTTTCAGTTTTTCCTATTTGGCCTATTTGGGTTCCAGTTTCTCTTAATCTGAGTGGCAATTACGCACCTCCACTGATCTTGAACAGCTGCTAAACACATAGTTATCAAGAGGAATGCGCGACAAACCAATTGAAATATAGCAGGGATCCTTAGGTAGCTTATGTGTAGCTGCACCCTCCCCTTCCCACTCCCCCAAGGTGGGAAGGTGGGAGGGAGGGGAGGGTATGGCAACACATAGGGTACAGCTATTAGCACAGAACATTGCCAGAGTTTCTTTATGAATGCCACCTCGAAGTTGGTGACCAAGTTACAGGCCACATGTGACTGATTGATTCAACATTCCAATAAAATCTCCAAGCTTTCAGGTCTTAGTTTGCAAATGGAAATGTTGGATTAGCTTTTTGTGACTACAAAATTGCAATCCTTTAGAGGACTTTTGGGCAAATTTCCCTAATTTAACTACTCACCATTACCAGCTACTGAGTCTGCAGAGACCACGCTTGAGGTCCTTGAGAGAGCAGCTGTTAATTTAAGCAGATACTAGAAGATACTAATGCCAAGTCCATGGCACTTGTAAATCCTGTGATGAAATTAGTGTAGTTTACTTGGTTTTGACAGTTTTGCATGCAGTTTTTCGGTTTTGATCAGATTTTTTTTCGGTTTTGGATGATTTTTTTCTATGGTTTTGCAGTTTCTAATTCAATTCTCATACCCAAAATAAACATTGATATAAGGAATTGGTCACAAGATATGTGACCACATAATGCACAAAGCAAGAATATAAATGTGTTAGATTAACAGGTTACAAAATCAAAATAAGAGAGTTGGTCAGACCATATCTTATTTTTTATCCTTCTCTGGATATTTACTCAACAATTTAGTCACTCTTAGTCTCATTCACTCTCACTGTCCACTGAGCTGGTGGAAAGATGATCTTTTAAATTAATAAAGGAAAGCCTGCCCTCTTATCACAGATAGTTATTTTATGAATTACCAAATTTCTATTTTGTGATCACTCTCTTCAGTTCAAAATTAAAGGCAGACCCAGGGCTGTGGTTTCCTACCAATTTTTGATCATCATTTTCTTGTAAAGCAGTGATTTTTTTCCCCTTATCAGTACAAACCTGGTCTTATTAATGTACATGAAGGTTATTGTTCTAGGTAGGCTAACCCTATACATTTAAATTGTGAAAATTTCTTGTGCCTGTCATCATATAAATGTTAGACTCAATTTTACCTCACTAACCTAAACTGAATAAATAGGAACTTGAAAATTATTTGTTCCCCTTTGAGGAGTGCATTGAAATTATGATAGGTAATCTATATGCATGTGTGTTTTCAAAATTAAAACTGAGATCATGACCATTTCAAAAGACCTTACTACCTGCCATACAGGTACAGGCAGGTGTTGTGAAAAGGTTTGCATAGCTTTTTCATTAGTACACATTTTTTTGTTTTTATGATGTAAGCCAACAAATCAGGCCTGAGCACATCACATTTCCCTTGCGAAATGGCTTTTGGAATTCCTAGGAATTCCTAGGAAATTAAAGGTGTGAATTTTCACGGTTAATTCGGACTGGGAATTCCTAGGAATTCCTAGGAATTCCCAACCATAACAACTCTGGTTCTAAAAACCTAGAAATTCCTAGAAATTCCCAGAAATTCCCAAAAATTCCCAGAAATTCCCAGAAATTCCAAGTTTATAGCCAACAGGACTTGGAATTCCTAGGAATTCCAACTCAGAGAACCAATGACTTTCCCTGAAAAGCTGTAAATCTAAAAAATTCCTAGGAATTTCTGGGAATTTTTGGGAATTTTTAGGAATGTTTAAGAATTACGGGGAATTTTAAGCAAAAATTTGACACTAATGATATAAAATAAATACTTTAAATTAAAAAAACCCAGCTAAAATTCAAGTATTCAATGAAATTTATTTAGAAGCTTAATTAAGGCTTACATGTAAAATATTTTTGATTAATTATTAACATCACATGTGTGGTAATATTAGGATGGAATTTGATTTATTTTTCTTTTCTTGAAAACTTCATACGGATTGATCCTCAATTACAGCTATTCATATAAAATAGTCCTAATCAATCATTAAATTTGGTTTGACACAAATTGTGAATAAAATCTGTTGATTCTTTTCCATAAAATACAATATCTTAAATTATATTTGAAAACCAAGCACTCTTGGGAGTGAAGGGGTTAATTACAGACAAATAAAATTGATTTTTTTATTAAAATCTTGTTGTAAATGTAACAATAAATTAGAATGAAGTTATCCTAAACTGCAAACTTAGCTGCTGTTTGAATTTTTTTCCTGGGCTCACAATGAGTTGGCCTTGAATGAGGTGGTCTACGAGAAGCTTGACCATTTTGTATCTGGATTCCATGACATCTGATTTGAAAAAAAAAAAATTTAAATATGTATATTTAAAGCTCAGACCAGGCCTTTAAGATGGCTATGAGGAAAAGGGCATTCATTGATTCTCTGTTATATTGAGTGACTTTTATATTGGAGTTAGTACATCTCTCTAATAGATTTTACTTAAAAAGGGCTGAATACATTATTTTGTTTTTACCAAGGAGGGCTTCTTTATGTAATAAGGTTTGTTTAATAACAGTTCCTATTATGAATCTTGAATGTTCCCAAACGTGACTAGAGGAATCTTGAAACCTTACTGATAGGTTTATTTCATTGTAAAGCATAAGCTTAAGAAACTGCGGCATGCAAGTGACCGATTCGATTCTCAGAATTATTCTAGTTTCAGTTGCGCCGAGCGTTATGTAAGCTTAATTCAACCCACTTCATCTATTCTTTTATAAGATTTTGATCACGTAACGAATATCGCAATTTTTACTCACCACAAACTTTCAAAATCGTAGCTTTACAGATGGCTACTCGACCCTTGTTTGTACCAGTCAATATGTCAGCTGTTGTCCCTTCTTTTAACTCCACGGCGCCAACGACTTTCTTTTCTTTTACAACACTCACACTGTTCTCGTTTTCCCATTGAACCACAATAAAGCTATCTCTAGAAATGTTATATTAAGCAAAATAGTTGAGAAAAACAATCAACCGATGAAAAGTACATTCAAAGATGAGCGCCAAATGGAGTCTTCTTTGTTTCCGATCACGGGCATGATCACGTGGATCTTTTAGGACTTGTCATTGGCTAGCAAAGTGAATCCGCTGGCTTGCCGATTGCAGTGTTAAGAGAAACGCACAACTTTATTCTGATTTCTCCGACCGGTTCTCTGCCTCTAGACTATGGATACCTTGCTGACATAAATAATGATGTGAGCTCACTCTATGTAGAAATAATCGACAAGAATCTATCGTATCACAAATGCACGATTTGTGGCCGAAGGTTGTCGAGGAAGCAAAGACTCGAAACTCACTTGAGTTGTGTTCATGGCAAAGGTGAGAAATAACACAAGCCAATCACAGTTTGAATGCGACTACAAATCGTCTTTTACCCTCATACTTATAAAAGAAGGATACCACATTAGGAAGTATAAGAGATACATAGATGATCCCAGTGTATCAGTACCTAAATCTACAAGGCTTAACCGTAGCAAGCGTTCAGCAACACGTTCCAACACCGCCATCTCGATTCCTCAGTCAGTCGTTTTCACTGAACTTAAAGCAGTAGTGACAACAGAGTAGAGTGCGTCTTACAAAGGGGAAACATTTGTACAAGAGACAGAAGTAACTATATGCGATTACAGAGGTGCGTTGGAACTCTGGTCCACAAATAATTATGCACAATCCGAAGTATAAAACAATTTTGTTGATAGCTGACAGACAGAGAAGAACAACAAGTAAACTTTAGAGCTGCCATTATTGAAGTGTGACTTGCACTTTTCATTTTTATATAAGGAAGGACTTGTATTTTGCACCAAAAATAAAAAGATGTAATATTTTTTGGGAGATCCAGTGATTGGGACATTTAAGAAATTAAGTTATGAAAGGAAACTTGGTTGGTACTTCTCACTACTAACAAGTCTTGTTGACAAATATTTTCAGGTCAGAGTTTCAAATAAAGTAAATTGAAGACGTCATTTAAAAGGTGTTTTTTCTCAAAAGGAACATTGACTACCTCTGTCTTGTCTGCATACCAAATGTTTGCAAAGTGTGTGGATGATCCACAAGTATTGGAACTCTTACAAAAATGTTTTGTAAGAATAAAAACAACAAAAAAAATTACAGCAATTAGTCACGAAAACAGAGCAAAAAACTGAAAAAAAAGCAGCAACAACAATCATGAAAAAAGAAAGATTAGTTAGGTGTTGAATTTGTTTGTCTAAGGCATGAAATTTCTACTAAAAATATTGTCAACAAAAAGTCTCTGACAGTGTTTGAGGCAACTGAGCTTGACTGTTCCAAGGTTTTCTAACAAAGGCAACCAGTAATGTAGGTTAGGGAAGGAACTTATGTTCATAACTAACAAAGTTCTTTAAGTGTAGATAACAATGTAATTATTGTTAATTATTGTGGAAGTTGTGTACCATGGAACAGCTAATGAATGTTTGATGATTTTGGCACATCAGTGAACATGAGACATTAATTTGCATCACAATAAAAATTTTTTTTGATCATGGAATCCAAGAGTCCTTTTGGGAATTTTTGAGAATCACTAGGAATTCCCAGAAAACTGGGTATTCAGTTCGCAATTGTTTCAATTCATGTTTTTACTCTGACCTGCCTCCTCCCCTGTAATGTTTAGGGCACATAGATGAAGAGAACATTGTTTGTATTTTGACATATGAAAGTTAAATTATTTGGTGTCTACATTATGCATAAAGCAAGAATATAAATGCCTTAGCCTTAAAGATTAAAAAATTAAAATAAGAGAGTTGTGCAGACCATATCTTACATTTTGTCCTCCTTTGGATGATTATCAAAATAACATCAGTCTCATTCACTCTCACTTTCCACTGAGCTTGTGGAAAGACCATAACTTCGGTATATATCTTTAAATGAAGAAAGAAAAGCCTGCCCTCTCCTCGCATCATCAGTATAAACCTAGTCTAATTATTTCATGAAGGTCATTGTTCCAGGTAGGTTAACCTTAAAAATTAGTCGTAAAAATTTCTTGAACCTATCATTGTATACAATGTAAGTGTCTGACTCAATTTTATCTCACTAACTAACATGTAAACTGAATAAATAGAAACTTGAAATTTATTTGTTCTCCTTTAGAGGTATGTGTCAAAATTTTGAAGTCATCACAGGCTTGAGCTACAAGTTTAACAGAAATCTGCCTGTGCATGTGTTTTCAACATATAAAACCTGGATTATGACTACTTCGAATGACTTCACTAGGTGCCATACGGGTACAATCAGGTGTTGTAAAAAAGTTTGCTAAGCTTTTTCATTAGTAAACATTTTTTCTTCTAAAAACCTTGTTTATCCGTTCTATGCTGAATTATTATTTTTTCTTTATTTCTGAATATTCTTAGATCTCCTCGTATCAGTTAAGTTTCATGTAATTAAAATAATTACATGAAATCTTCCAGATGTATGGCACATTATTTTTTCCTCTGATCCTTCTAACATTTTTTTTATGTGTAGGGATTGGTATTCTCTATAACATCAAAGTCAAATTAAAGTTTTGTGCACAGTCTGTATGCATCAAATTTATGTGGTAAAATATTGTATCCTTCTTAAAAATAGTTCATCAGAATAAGAATGAATTACTAGGCACAAACATGGGTTTCAAGATGACAGTTTCCAGGTTTGAAAAACGTTACTGCTTACTAAAATCTTCAGTTACTTTTCCCTGACAGCCCAACCTCATCAAAACATTGGCAACAGGAGCAATTAGCACATCAAAGATACAGACAAGAGAGCCTATTCCCACATATACCCTCCTAAATCCTATCAGCTCATTATGAACTTGGCATTTCAAACATGGTGTATATGCCACAAATTGTCCATTTCCCTCGCCAATTAAAGGCAAACAAGAGAAAATACTATCTAAAACTTTTCAACCTATTTAATATAGCCACTAATAACATCAACTCAACTTAAACCTAAAGAGAAAACTTGACTGATGTTTGGGATTGATTTCTATGATGTGGAAATGAAATCCAGGTATTATCTCAAGTTTTCTCAAAGACATCCACATTACATGCAGTTACAGCAGAGGTTACCGAATTAAATAACAGAAAAATCAGAAAAAGACGTCGTGTATTTCCAGCCAGAGGAGAATCTTGAAACATGAATACCCAAAAACGAAAAAGTTTTAAAAAACATGAGTCGAAAACTACTTTTCTTTTAATTTTTTACGCTAAACAGAGGAGGTTGAAACGTTACGGAAAAACGATAGGGAAAGCAGTCATAGCTGGCAACTTCAAGAGAGGAGGTAAGAGAAGCCCATACGATTCTGGCGTATTGCTTTACTGACTCACCGTGCTCACGTGTACACACTTCAATCGACCAATGATGTCTCAACGCAAAGTAGTTTACCGTCGTTTCCCTCAATTTTGGCTCATTTTCCCAAACCGAAATTATACTTCACGTTCGTGACGTCATGTCATAGACAAAACTGTCTATTGCCCGGATTGTTTGCTGGGTACTGGTTTTTAACTAACGATGAGCAATAATAATCAACAAACGAACGCCTTTTAATTTCTGCTCCCACTTCCCGCCCTCTCCTTCCGGACTCCCGCTTCCCGCCCTCTCCTCCCGGACTCCCGCTCCCTGTCCCTCCCCACTGTCTAGTTTTGTACGTCAAATAAGTAACCCGGGCACCAACACAACTATTATCTGGATAATTTCGCTAAAACATGAGAATATCTTTTCGTTTATGTAAAAGAAAATCAATTCATGATATCTTCTTAGACAGAGATAGAACAAAATGACTCTCTCTTCCCTACAAAGTTACAACTCCAGGTCGCACTTCATTTCCCGGAATTGCGTCGCGTCTTAGTCCACAGCGTAACCAGGAGTGACCTTATTTACATACACGGAACAGAAATATCGAAGCCCAATTAAAGATTCTAGCATTTATAAATTTATCTTTAAAATCTGCATGCTAAGGTTTTGAGCACGGTTTATTTTACTGAATTGATTTCTTTTGAATTTGTTGCCATCGATTTGGCAACAGGAGTGCAAGAGAGTTTAGGAGAAGTCGCTCCCTGTTAGGTGCGTTTGCTATACTAATCGTTTAACGTCTGGAACTGAATGAAAAATACATCTCCAAATTTTCATCTATTTTGCCCCGAGAAGAATCATACTAATTCATAGAAAAGAAATAGAGAGATGTATAAACAAATCAAAATAGAAAGATACATTAACCACTGATAGAGTTAAACTTTCTCAGAGGTGCAACGTCATGCTTTGTTTACACTTGGCAATAAATAATAAACATCCATTTATGAAATGCTCCCCACGATCAACTGAAGCTCTTCAAGTCTTTTTCGCCGCTTTGATGTGTTCTTAGAGTTCCCAGCCACTAAAAACTCGATACTATGGCTTGTAGCTCAACGAAAACTATCGATGAAATCGATGATCTGTATGAAATGGTTAAAATCATGGAGGCCCTTGATATTTCGTCGAAAGGGTTTAAAACGTTAGACGAGTTGAAAACTCAGGTTATCACTACATTAAACCAGTCTCAAACTAAGCCGAACTGGGCCGCAGGTCAGGTAAGAATTCGTTTCTCTGGTTAAAAGCGCAATTTTGCTTTCGGGGAGTGATTTGAAATAGCTTTTCCTCAAGATATGCTTTACCCACAACGAATGTATGCGCAATGACTCGTGATGCTTGAATATTTTGACCGTAATGATTCGTACTCGCCAGACTGATTTACGCCCATTTTAGTGCCAAGCCCTGCGTTCAAGACGGTCTTCTCTGAATATAGAAACCATTTCTTCTTATACGGGTGGGGAGGGAATTATCCTTACCGCCCAGCCGACAACAACTGAGACCTTTATCGAGGAAACTGTCTACCAGTATAAGACATTAGCGGTAACGCGGAATTCAATCATGATGATATCCGTGCCTTTATTTGTTATGCCAAATGTGTAGCGTTTAAATTCAATAATAAGTGGCAGAAAATGCATGTGTGACGCCTCTAACCTGGTTAATGATCAATTGTAAAGAGTAAAGTGCTCTATTGGCAGGGCAAGCAAGGGGTTCTCCTTTAAAAACCATGAAGTTACTAGTCGGTTAGAATTCGTACATCTATCGAATGACCGCTCAAATACAATATCTATAGCTTCTAAAGGAATTTCCAATCATACAGCTCTAGCTTTCCACTCCGATAATGCAAGGTTTCTTCTTGGAGAATGTAACCTTTTTCAATCCTCCTGTTAACTATAGATTTGCTGTCTTGCTCTCATCACTGTCCGCTCAATTCGATCTGCTTGCAGTATATTATTACTATTGACTTGCGACAAAGCAACTTTCAGCCTAATGATTTAAAAGTAAGGAGAAAGCGCATGTGTATACATGATCAAAATTCTGTATATAAGATCTTAAGATTTCGATATGGATTGATTTTTGACATTTTCTTAAAACTTAATTTATCATCTGTAAAATAATCATCAATTTTCAGCTTAATCCAGTGCTATTTTTAAACATAACTTTTTTCCTCTCTAGGCATTCTCTATTCTGTCAGAAGCAAAAGATCACGACATAAGAAAGAAGAAAATCTTATATGGTCTTTATGCTGAATGCGCCAAATAGGCAACCTTGATGAGCTGATACGTAAACATCAAATAGATATAAAGAGGAAAGAATATATCCTTCTAGTAGCAAGTAAATGACCGTCATATGGTGATACTACTATATAATGACATATTTTCCTTCTTTATTATTTTGGATCGGCTGGTGAACACCCGATCAGACAATTTGAAAATTCGGGGGTTCTGAATGGTTCTTACTTGGTTGGGATTAAACTTTGCGCCTGAAACTGCCAAAAAAATATAAGAAAGAAAGAGAGAAAGAAAAAACAAAAACAACATTAATTACATTTAAATACCCGCATTCTTTGCAAAGGAACCACAAACACACGTTACGACAGAATCTCATTGGATTCAATTTATCGGAAGTGTCTTAAAAAAAGAAAAGTAAACAAACATGACTCGCGTGCCATAATTCGTACTATTTACCATTGACTGTTTGAGGCTTGCTGAGGAATGTTGGCCCTTTGTTGTTTTTATACAAACCAGCAGCGCTCGGTTCGTTTGCCAAAATCGAGGGCCAATGTTTTTCAGTAGAGCACCTACGCTCGGTTAGTTGGAAGATAGTACAACGTAATAATTATTTTTGATATCATTGCATTCCAGGCGAGACTGGCTCTGGGAAGAGCAGCTTAATAAATCTAATTCTGGGAGAAGAACTTCTTCCGTACTCAGTACTCAGTACAACTTCCACAATTTGTGAATTGCGATATGGGGAGAAGCGTAAAATAGTGGCCCATTTCAAAGACAAGGATCCTAAAACAGGGCATGAAACTTGGGAATATTTCCTGGAGCAACCAACAGAAGCTTCTGATGAAAGTTATCTCCAGCAGCTCTCTCCATTTGTCCACATGAAGGATACAGATCGAGAAAAAGGTTCCGTTTATAAAAAGATCGAACTCTTCTGGCCTCATCGACTCCTGCAGGTAGTTACACAGTGTTCATTCAAACTTTGCAAATTGACTAAGAGATGGGATAAATATTTTCAATTCCTTTTTTTAGTTTAGATGGACAAGATTAAGATCAGAAGGTCAATCAAAGGACAAACAGAATTTTAGACTAAAATAATTTGTTATGCTTGATGGACAAATAATATCGCAAAAAATGCTTCGCTTATGCTTCAAAATAGACGAAAACAATGCTAAGTCCTTGCCCATCGACTGACTTAACCAGAACTTGAAGAACTCATCAACTCTTGCAGGTAGCTACACAGTGTTTATTTCGACTTTTCCAATTAACTAAGAAATAGAATAATTATTTTCAATACCTATTTTTTTAGTTTAGATGGATAAGATTAGGATCAGAAGGTCAATCAAAACGGCAAACAGAATTTTAGTATCTAAAATGGTGTGGGACTAAAATCATTTGTTATGCATAGTGGACAAATAATCTCACAGCAAATGCTTAGAGCATGGCTCATAGCTCACAATAGATAAATTCAGTGCTAAATTTTTAAAAGCATGTGTCCTTGCTCATCGACTGGTTTAACCCAAGGGAAGAGAACAATGAAAATCCTTTTCCTAAGGATTGAATTATAGAATTTTCCATTAATCAAAACTAAGAACCAGATTTTGTGTTATATACCTCGAATAAGGTTAGTCGATGGTTAAACTGAGGATACTCAAATTCATATGAAAAGAGCATTAACTTTCTTAGAAATTATACGTTATCGAAGCTACTCTTTTTTAAAGACAGGGTTGTACTTCTTATAACCAGATTAAGGATCACAGCCTTAAAGTTGTCAGAACGCCATAGTGGTCAAAGAGTCAAATAATAAAAATTACAATAATGATAAAACCTTCATTTGATTTGTCCTTTCAGAATGGCGTTGTTATTGTCGACAGTCCTGGAATTAGAGAATCCGAACTCATGGATGAAGAGGTCGTGAAGTATTTACCTGAAGCTTTCGCATTTGTTTATGTCATAAAAACTGACAACGCCGGAGGAGTCCAGAAAGACAGGGTCAGTGTTAAGAATAACCACCATTCCCAAATGGCAACAGTTTAGTAAACCGTGAGGAGCCCCGTTGAAAGGGCTTTGATAAGTCAGAGTTTGACCCATTGTCCTTTAGAAGCTTTCAAACCATTACATTGATACTGATTAAGATTAAACTCTTATTTATTTTATAGCTCGAAAAGTTGCTCAAAGAAGTGAGAAAAGTGACACTTAATGAAAAGGGAGAATTTTCATCGAAGAGCGTTTTGTACCGCGTTGAAGGAGAGGCGTTTTGAAATCTGGTCTTGGTATGGGATGCACGGGTCATTAGATATAAACAATTTTTTATACATTTTCCCACTGAGCTTTTCTCTTGGCTTACTTCTAAATAAATTGTGGTTAGAACAACAAAACATCTGCAATGGTTGCTAATAGGATGTAAAGTAAAAATGAGGACAAAAAAGCCTATCTAAATTTGGAGCGAGACTTGTCTAATAGATAATTCATCGAGTGCCTTTCTGGCTTTTACAGTTAAATGATTAAAAGTAGTTTAAATTCTATACCAGTCAACAGGTTGAACAATTTGTATATGGGGGTTTTTTTTAACCTTAATTTAAAACATGAGACACTTTCATAAATTCTGCAGAATAGACATGACCGAAAAATTCAAGAAACTGAGTGCTAAATTAAATTAACAAGAAATTATAAGCTACGCCCAAATTTATTGCAGGAGCTCCCATCAAATTCTACAGCGCAAATTAACCACTTTCTTGTCCTCTGAATCTTAGAGCGCTCCGTTGTTTGGGTTAATTTGTTTGCTAGATCTTTCCCCCTCTCTCTTTCTTTCTCTCCCTTTACTGTTATCTTTTTAGAAACGATTTTCGGAGATAACATTAGAGACTCAATAATAGGAAATGCATTAAGTATACTTTAAAGCTTGGATGCTTTGATACTTCATTCTACGGAAGAAGGATCCCTTTTGTCCTTGTCCGTTCTGAAGAAAGCAAGCAAACGTCCAATCTTTATCCCTAGTTCCGTGCCATAAGAGTGAGTGGTAAGAGTGAGCCAAGAATCGTGAAACGGTAATGATTTTTGAGGTAAAAACCATGTCAGTTATTGAATATATCTATTCATATTTTAGATGGCTTGATTACCTCCTTTCACGGATAGTTTATCAAGCAAAGGCCTTTGTTATGAATGCCGAAAGAGATCGTGACAAGGTCGCTAAGAAAATGGAGAGAATCAATAACCGTCTGTCAGCCATTGAAAGCGAACAAAGTAAAGTGGTAGAAGACCTCCGAAAACATCTGAAAGCTAAAATCGACGAGGCAGTTCAGAAGCTCTCCATATTTCTCAAGTCAGATGAGGTCAGAACACGTTTCACCTCATGGAAATTGGATGAGGTTCCTGAAATAGAGGTCTCGTGGCAGGTCACAGAAAACAATATCAATAAGGCATTGCAAACAAGGTTGCGGGAAATCATAGAACATTGGGAGGAAGATGAACGAGTGTTTACCGACGCTCGAGATTCCCTCTTGCATTATTTTCAGGAGCAGTACGATTTTGTTGAGGGGCAAATCCGGAATCTGCAAGAAAGTGTTACGACTGATGACCCAATCAGTGTTTCAGAAGCTGATCCCTCTGCTGAAAGCTTTTCTATGGCAGCAAAGTTTGCTATCGGTTTTACCAGCCCAATCTGGGTTCCACTCTCTCGCGGCCCTCTCCTTTGCTTTGCTTTGCTTTGGTGATTGGCAGCCCTATAGTCGGCATAATGTCGATCAAAAACAAAGTTGAAGATGCAAGGAGACTTAGGAGGTACGAAAAAGACAGATGCTCTCTCATGGCTGAGAGGTCAGTAGACTACCTAAACAATGTCACAAATGAGTCCATTCTCAAGGTGTTCGTAAAGAGTCAACTAAGCGAGGCAAAATTGTGTCTGAAGCATATTGAGGCTCGTATTCCAAAGCTAATACATGCTGACAAGATGTTGTATAATCAACTCAGGCATGAGACGCGGTCATACAAAGAGATACAGGAGTCATACCAGCCACTCCTTGGAACTGCTAAAAACCTGCCCAAAACGAGTTTTAAAATTATATGTAAATTCTAACAGTGAATTAATTTTGCGTGGCCAGGAATACACCCAATTTACAAGGTCGGTGGTGGGCTATCAGAAAAAGGAAGATTTTCTTTGTCACAACAGCAAAAAATTAACATTAAAAAGGATTTGGTAGTGTTTCTTGTGAAAAGAAATATAGTTCAATTTTGTTCTGAGGAAAAACCTACTAGAACCGTACTTTTACCCGAATGTTGTACTATTACTATTCTTTGGTAAAATATATGCGACTTTCCACATCTTTTTCACCCATGTGTCTCCTTGGACTTTGAGAGCGATTTTTTTGTTCTTGACTTTAAAATCATCTTTCTATTACTATTTAATAATAATAATAATAATAATAATAATGATAGGTATAATAATGATTAAACTTCATTGTTTTATTCGATCATTCCTGTACTGCGTTTATACTGAGACAAAAATCTGACTTAGTAATGCTTGTCTGTGTGTAGTTGATTTCTTTCTCAGGAGGTTGGACCATCCTCACATTGTGAAGTTCTACGGTACATCTCTCCTCTAAAAAGATGGCGAAGAAAGACTAGTAATGGTGCTGAAAAAGTGCAAGGAAAACTTGAGGACCCGCATCTTCAATAATCGAGCCTTGGTTCCCGCAGAAACAAAAGATATTGCAGGTATTAAAACAGTTAAACGTAGAAATTGAATCACTTCATGGGTAATAGGAAATCATTGACAATGCAGGATGCAGGAGGGGAGAGAGATTTTCTGTTCGGGATGAACATAAATCATCATTGTTGGTTTTAACGTTTTATTAATGGATTTCAGCAACTCATTGCTCGCTATAGCCGCTTAATGTAATGATATAGCTGGAGCGTGAATGTCACTCAATAACACTAGTTAATCCTGCTTCAAACCAAAAAACTTATTTAAAATAGGATCGTCCTTCAATACTCTTGTTCCAAGCAGAATGACTAAAAATTTAAGACCGATATTTTAGTAGATACATTGCAGTGAATTATGAACTTTATTCCAGGACTCCCTACGAAGTCTAGCTACAGGGGTTCCTTGCTGCATTGGCTCTGATGCCCTTTCGCCCTATCATGAGTTAATTTCAGTCGTATTGCAGTATACGGACTATTTCTTAGATATAACACGTTTATGATTCATTCTTTGTACAGTCAAAGACGTTGCACCGATCGATGACGGCAAGTTAGACTCACTTGATTTACTTAGGGATAATACACCTTATTTTATCATTAAAATATAATAGGTGCGGATATTTTGCGAGTTGCGCTGTACTTTTTCCGAGCCCCAAAGGCATGAGTGAAAGACGGAAACAACACAAACGAAACCATGACCAACGATAACATCTGTAGATATGAAAGCGATCTTCGCATTACACAGTTTATATAGTTCACATAGTTTGCATTTCATTTATGAGTTTCATGTATTCACAGTCAAATAACATCTACTGCACTGAAAAGTTATTTTCCTAAGAAGACGAGCTTAAAAAAACGGAGAAAAAATATCAAAGTTTGATCGTTCACAGAAGCCATTTTATTGCACCGCTCTCCGGCCGTATTTTTGGCCTGATCTATTGAGTTATTCTTTGGCATATTTTGACCATCCCGATGCCCTAAAAAGGCAACATGGTGTCATAGTGAAATAAAAAAAAAATTGTGTAGCTTCTCTTCAATCAATTCGAGAAACGGTTGCCGAGTAAGAAATAAATTTACCTTTGGGAACTATCTGTAATCCACGCCGTTTACGAACTACCATTAAAAAACACGATTAGTGTACACTGGAGCTCGTTAGAAGCTTTGAGTAAAATTTGGTTACATCCCTGATTTCAGGGACCTCCTCCTCCTAAATTAAATGCAGTCGAACGAATACTAAGATATAAAGCGATTGTTCTTTTCAGTCTCCTCTACGTTACTTCTTTTCTTTTAATTCAAAGTGAACACTCTCCGCCTCTACTTTTTTGTAGTAAGAAACAGACACTCCACCTTGCTTATTTGGTCTTCTAGCTGGCTTAGGTTTTGTTGGAGGAGGCGTTTTGCTTTGTGAAAGTGGCCTCGAACGTGATCTCGGTAGCGGTACTGGTTTCCGTTTGGGTTGAATCTCAGCCTCCTGCAACTCCTTAAAACTTTCCAGTGCTTTTTTTGCTGTCAGCCTGACACGTGGATCTTCATTCCAGCAATTAGTCATGACATGCTTCCATATTTCCCATGGATGATTGGTGCCTTCGATGTGAGCAGGTCGACAGCCCTGTCTCATCTTTTCGAGCTGATACACTCCGCAGGTTGTCATCGCTGTTTGAAAGGCTTGCTCACCATACCATATTTCCCAAAGTACAAAGCCAAAACTATACATGTCAGCTTTGCTGTTGTAGATTCGACCCTCAAACACTTCAGGGGCCAGGTACAGAGAGGTGCCGACCATCGTACCTGTTATTTCTTTTTCA